>JASDQU010291238.1:0-14408 GCA_032191745.1 Picea mariana | reverse complement strand
ACAATTAAGACCCCAGGTATTTTACAACCATTATCCATCCCAAGTCAGCACTTGGAGAAGGTTTCCATAGATTTCGTCATAGGGTTACCAAAGTCTGAAGGAAAGAGTGTCATCATGGTGATTGTTGATAGACTGACCAAGTATGCACACATTTGTGCACTCTCTCATCCCTTCAAAGCTAGTACAGTTTCCACCACATTCATGGCGATAGTTCAAAAGCTACATGGCAGCCCAAATATTATTGTAAGTGACAAAGATCCCATATTCACTAGACATCTTTGGACAGAATTATTTTCTTGTTTGGGTACTCAATTGGCTCATAGTTCATCCTATCATCCTCAATATGATGAACAAACCGAGATAGTGAACAAATGTCTGGAAGGATACCTTCGTTGCTTTGTCTCTGATAAACAAACACAATGGTTCAAAAGGTTACCCTTGGCAGAATGGTGGTATAACACTTCCTTTCATACTGCAACAAAAATGACACCATTTATGGCACTTTATGGATTCCACCCTCCTTCCATCACTTCTTCTCTAAGAGAAAAATCTAATGTTCAATCATTGTAAGATCACATCGAGAATCAACAACAAGTTCTCCAAATATTAAACGACAACCTAACCATGTCACATAATCGCATGAAACAACAAGCAGATCAACATCGTAGTGAAAGAAGTTTTGAAGTAGGGAATTGGGTGTTTTTAAGACTACAACCATACAAACAGATGTCCCTCAAGTAAGCCAAGAATGATAATAAATTATCACCAAAGTAATATGGCCCTTATAAGGTGTTGCAAAATATTGGTACTATGGCATACAAATTGGAGTTGCCTGCATCTTCACGAGTACACCCAGTTTTCCATGTTTCATGCTTAAAGAAGGTTATAGGCGACAAGATATCAGTTCAAACTATATTGCCAGAACTTGACGAGGAAGGAAAAATCATATTGGAGCCTGAAGCCATCACTAACATAAGAATTCGCCAGCTAAGGAATAGATCCATTTTAGAGTATCTCATTAAATGGAGGAAACTACCGACTGAAGATTCCACTTGGGAAGATGAGTCTTTTATACAAAAGCATCCAGAGTTGCTCAAGCGTTGCGGACAACACTTGTCTCAAGGGGAGGGGCATGTTAAGCCCTCATATTGGCTCATTACCCCTTAATTGGGGCATATTATATTAGTAATGTTATTTTATTTATGTCGGCTTTAGGCAATTAGTTGTAATTATACCTCCTAGTCTCCTATATATACCAAGGAGACATTTTCATTTTGAATCATCTTGTACTTGAACATTTAAGTGGGGTAAAAGGAGGTTGCCCCCTCGAAGAGGCTTATTATCTGAAATTATCTTTTTTTCAAGGCATTGAGTAATTTTTATGAGGTTTTTCTATGCTATATTGACATTTGGTTCTTAACATGGTGCCAACCAAAATCTAGGTCCCTCTTTTCATGTAAATACTCTGCAACCGAGACTACCCTTTCTGGAAACTATGCATTTTTCAGAACTGTCAAGATTGTTAAATGACCCAATTTGTCATGATCCATGTTGGCCCCCCATGCCGACTAAGTGGCCTTCCAATATTCCTAAGTTTGAGGGAAAGTCTGGCGAAGATCCAAGTGATCACATGAGAACATTTCACTTGTGTTGCTCATCTAACTCATTGAAGGATGACTTTGTTTAGTTGCACTTATTTCAACGCACTCTTATAGGGGTGAAAAAAAATGGTATATCGAGCTCGACAGCTCGAAGTATTCTTACTTTAATGACTTGGCTATGGTTTTATTGAACCATTTCCAGTTGCCAGTGAGATACAATGCTTAGACTGATTTGCTGGCCAACTTCTAGTAGGAAAAGTCTCACCATCATATCCAAGAATGGTGGCGATGAAAGAGTTTGAGTAAACTTAGATCATATCCGAGAATGGTGGCGACAAAGGAGTTTGAGTAAATTGAAGGTCCCTCCTATGTTCTTTCTCGAATGGTTCTTAAAGTCTTTGGTCCCTTGTGTGTCCAAAGACATCACAATGTATGGGGTGTTTTTCGAAGAAGATTCTATTATGAGAGCCCAACAACTGGAACTAATTTACTCTCAGTCTGAAAAGCTTTATGAGATCTTACTCGATGTGCCACGGTCAACTCTCAACAAGGCCAAACATAATTTTGGGCCCCATGTTGATGGCATAGTGTTCTCAGCACAAATAATTCCATGGATCTGTTATCTAATCAATTACAACAATTATTGATTCAACTGACTGTGGCCAACCAAACTCATAGATTGGATGCCCCCTCAACCCAAACGTCGGATATACATAGTGTGAATTCAATGACTCCCAAGGCTAACCAACAAATCGAGGGAAAGAAGAAATATAAAAACAAGAAGGGTAAGGGGGATAAAAAGGCTGCTAACAATGTTGGTGAGGAAAAGACTGAAAAGAGAAAGGTGAATTTTCCATGTAAGATTTACACATTTGACCACTTGACTCACCTATTCCCTTGGCTTGCAGAAGCCCAGAAGCTAATAGAACAAAAACAACCTACTATGTTGACAAACCCTTTTCCACAAGGTAAAAATATGGCTCAATCTTTTTCATCGACGAGCGCAGTTGGAGACGGTTAGGGACCCCTCGCACCTAATCCAAACAACCTGACCACAAACATTTACATGATGAACATCGAATCTTATTTATCAACCAGGACTCGTCAATCTGGAAAACTAGAACATGCTGAGAAGGGAAAAGAGGCCTCCAACCCATTGACTCCTCTTCAAATTGAGAAGACAGTGGGAGAAACAATGATTCACATCCCTAAAGGTGTGTTCAAGAAGGCTTATCATAACCCAAATGCAAGGGTTGCTCAAAATTACTCCATCGTGGAGGATCTATCACAGACCCCTTGTGCTATGTATGCTCTGGAGGTTCTCCAAAGCTGCCCCTCATAGAGAAAAGCTATTTTGTCTACCTTGGGATAGATAGAGTCCAGTAACTTAGGAATGATCATTTTTTATCCGACAGAACTTAAACTTCGTCTTCCTCACCATGTCACCTTTCATATAGTAGTGGCTTACACCATGGAATCGTTGACACAGTAAATTTTTCATATGGAGGTTGATGAGGGTGCCTTGAATTGCATAATGTCATTGGCATGTTGGAAGGCCACTGGCCAACCTGAGTTGTCTCTGTCACCTATGTTGCTTATGTCTTTTAACGGTCGATCATTCAGACCATAGGGTATAACTCCCTCTTTTCTCATGCAATTGGAGGGTAAAATTGTGTGTGTTGAAGTAGAAGTAGTCGATGCACCTCTCGACTATAATATTTTGTGAGGACGGAGTTGGAATTATGCAATACATGTGGTTGTAGCCACTATTTTTTAGGTCTTATGCTTTCTGCACGAAGGCCATATTATAACCTTCGACCGGTTGTCCTTCCCCCATCTCGACCCTTCATCGCGGTCATCCACAGTCTCAATGATTGATAACCCATAGTAAGGAACTGTCAACTTAGGTTTCAAATTGTTTTCATCTTTGATGGGAACTTTTGATTATCTGTCGCCTTCTAATGATGTAAGGTTTATTTTGGCTATCCCCGACCATCTGAACGCTGTAATTTTTCAAGTGTCATCTTTTAAAAAAAGCTACTTTCACGACCCATGGACTTTACCTTCCCCATCAAATTCAATGCAAGGGGTAGGGAATCTTGGCATGGCCATGCCCTTATTCGTTGTTGAGGTTGTGTATAGTGTTGTCCAACAAGCCTTGGCCAACCCCAATCTAGCTCCCCCATAGGAGATGGATCCATTGCTAGAGCCTATTTGGGATCAAGAATCTCTCGCCGCTCAAGACCCTTTGGACTTAGTCTTTCCCTCTGACGAGGTGATTCTAGAGGCAATGATGGGTCCAGATAGACCTTCGGATGATATTCACCATAGATCTTATTTTATTCCCGAGCTCAGGAGAATAGAGGCAAGAGATTTTTTAATGACCATGAATGGAGATAGCCCTTGTCCTATTAACCCTCTAGCTATGCATGGATTATATTCCAAGGGAGACATGGAAAGTATTATTGCAACGATTCCTATCGATATCTCCAAGACCCATGGCATTGTGGAAAATGTCTTCATCGGAGCAGATTGCTCCCCCAAAGAGATTTGTTTCTATACCAAATTTCTTAAATAATTCCACAAAATTTTTTCCTGGTCTTACGAGGAGATTCCAGGCATCGACCCATGAATTTTTCAACACAAAATCATGACTTATCCTGATGTCAAACCGGTCTGACAAAAGCTTCACCCGGTCAATCCTCGCAAAGCAGCGATGATAAAGGATGAAGTAGAGAAAATCCTCAATGCTGGTTTCATCTACCCCATGAAATTGATGAAATGGGTATCAAACCTGGTTCTTGTCAACAAGAACTAGAGCACGATTTGCATTTGTATGGATTTTTGTGATTTGAACAAGCTTGCCCGAAAGACAATTTTCCAACCCTATTTATTGACTAGATCATCGATGAGTGTGCGAATTGCGAGGTATTTTATTTCATGGATGGTTTTTTGGGATATAATCAAATTTAAATTAAACCTGAGGACCAACATAAAATGGCTTTTAGTTTTCCTTAGTCTACCTTCATGTATCTAAAAATGCCTTTTGGCCTGAAGAATGTTGGAGCTGCTCTTCAGTGGGCCATGTCGTTTGATTTTCACAACCTCAAACAAATAATCAAGGCATACCTGGATGATCTAGCATCACCTTCTCGCAATAGATCCGATCATCCCACCCATTTATGACTAATATTTGAGAGGTGTCTCTACTATCAGATTCACTTGAATCCAAACAAGTGTAGTTTTTGTGTGACATCAGGTCATTTATTAGGTTTCATCGTGTCGAAAAAAGGGATCATGGTCGATCCTCTTAAGGTTGAGGCAATAGTTCAATTGCCTCCCCCGCATACAATTCCCCAGTTTTAGAGTTTACAAGGGAAAGAAAATTTTCTTTGACATTTTTTTCGCTAATTATGTCGAGATTACAAAAGGGTTCATGCGTCTTTTAAAAAAGGAAGTCCCATTATATTTGGACAAAGAAACTCAATTCTCTTTTGATGCATTGAAACATGCTCTAACATCTTCCCCTCTTCTCGGACCTCCTGATTACGGAAAGGATTTCTTGTTATATGTGGTTGTCACAGAGTCCACAAAGAGCATGGTCTTGGTACAATTGAGTTATCTACTATCTTAGCCGAGGCCTAGTTGGATCAGAGCTCAACTAATCACATGTTGAGAAGCTCGCTTTGGCGGTTTTTCACATTGTCCAATGGTTTCGTCACTATATATTACTTTGCAAGACCACCGTCGTTGTCGTCGTCAACCCTTTCCAATACGTGTTAACGCGATGGTTCATCGGAAACAAAATTAGTACATGGATAGTTATCCTACAAGATTTTGAATTGGATTTTGTTTCGGAGAAATAAAAAAATTCATTGGTCTTCGCTGAGTTAATCTTGGAACTCTCAATCAAAAGTGTTGATATTTCACCCGAAGAGTCACCAATTAATGAAGATATTTTTCTGATTGCATCTTCAGACCCCTGGTATGGAGATATACTTGTGTATCTTCATACTTTGAAGTGCCCTTGTTTTGAACGACTATCACACCAAAGCATGTGGTGGTCATCTGTCTAGGCTGGAAACAACCCAAATGATTCTTCACACAGGATACTTTTGGCCCTCGTTAATCAAATATTATGTTGAGGCGGTCAAGAAGTGTCACCCGTGCCAGATCTTCTGTCAGAATATGTAGGCACACCTTTCTCCTATGTTCCCGGTTATTGTCATCCGTCCCTTCACCAAGTGGGGGATTGATTTCACTACATGTCACCCGAATTCTTCCAGGGGGCATAATTATATAATTGTAGTAGTAGACTACTTTACTAAGTGGTTCAAAGCTATTTCGACATTTAACAATGACGGGGAAATTGTTTCCCTTTTCATTTTCAATCAGATAATAGCTAGATTTGGTATCCCGAAGGAGATTTTCACTGACCATGGCAGTCACTTCCAGAATAAAATGATGACTGAATTAACATCAAATATTGGGTTTAAAAAGGAACATTTGTCTCCCTATTACCCGCAAGTTAATGGTCAAGTAGATGCTGTGAATAAGTCTCTCAAGACTATTCTTCAACAAACGATCAATTCGACCAAGTCAAATTGTCATTTGATGTTATATTCGGTGTTGTGGGATTATCGATCTTTTGTAAAGATTGCTACTGGTTTTTCACCTTTTCAACTCATCTACGGGCTAGAGGAAATCTTACCCATTGAGTGTCAAATCCCTTCTCTGAAGTTGGCAGTGGAACTACTTCCCGACACTACACCACTTGAGGAACATATTTTATATATTGAGCAGCTCAATGAGCAGTGTCAAGATGCAGCCTTAGCTAACCAGGCTCATAAGAAAAGGGTCAAGTGTCAATATGATCAGTCTATTCGCCCTTAGATTTTCTTCGAAGGTGATCTTGTCCTAGTCTACGACCAAGACAAGGATCCCCTAGGGGAAGGAAAGTTCAAACCCATGTGGTTCAGGACCTTTCATTGTGAAAGAGGTCTTAGAAAAGGGTTCTTATCATCTAGTTGATTTCGAGGGTAATGCCTTAGCGGAGCCTAGAAATGGGATCTACCTTAAGAGTATTACACTTAGTTTGGTCACCTAGGTGTGGCTTCTTTTATATATGTATAGTGTTTTATACATTTTTGTCTTTTTTGTTTTGTGGATGTGTAGTTATTTATGTTCTCTTTTTCATTGTGGCAGATGTCAACTGAATCACAGGTTTATGTTGGGTTTGCAGACAACGCTAACTGACACACTTGGAGGCTTGCTTTTGCAACTTGGGTGATTTTCACACCTAGGGGCCAGTTGCTATATTCTGGAGGTATTTTCTTAGGAAACAAAACCAATAATGTTGTCAAGTACAATGCCGTGATAGAATTACTACATGATGCCTTGTCACATGGTATTTCTCACCTCCGGGTTTACTTAGATGCTCAACTGGTCATTTCCCAGTTAAATGGGGTTTACCATGTTCATGATCCCACTCTTCACCAATGATTCCTTAGATTACATCTCTTAGAATGACCTTTTGATTATATTACTTATATTCATATTCCTAGGAGATTTAACCATCTAACTGATACATTAGCTAATCAAGTTTTAGATTGGCATGTTGCTCACATGTAAAAGTAAAACACACACATACACATGTAAATACATTTTTAAAAATGTCATCCATAAGACAAAAAATATGTATATATATATATATGTGTGTGTGTGTGTGTGTGTGTGTGTCAAAAAAATGGTGTCATGAGAACAAAGTGGGCATGAAATCCTCAAAAGTAATTGGTATACATCATTGGGCTTAAGCCCTCAAATACATAATACAAAAATTTCCCTCGGCACATAAAGTGATCCGACACTATCCAAGGTCTAGGCCTATTGGCCCTGCTATAGTACACTATGTCATTCACAAGATGTCAGAATAGCTGGACCCAAGTCTTGGGCACCCCCACTGCATGTGGCTAAATATTCGGGGGAAGGTCCTCGATCTCTGCCATGGGTATTGTACGAGTGAGAGCCATGAGGTTTCTCTCTACTTGTCGAAGCACTCTCTCAGCCTCTCCAACTGGGGGTCCTCCTATAGCTACTAGTCCTCCAGCTCATGTTGGTCTTGCCTCTAGTCGAGGACGATGCCTAGTCCTGGTGAAGTCTGCTGGCTGAATAGGTCCCACATATGTATATAATAGATTGTTAAGTTAGTACTCTGTCATACACATAAAAAGGATAATATATATAAAAATTTAAAATTTTAATAACTTAAAAAAATATTTACCGATCTCGTTGCACTCCTTGCCGAGGGACACGGGCATGTCAAGATCTCTAAGGAAACTAATCCCTACATAGGAATATTCCTATATCTCTGGAATCTGATGATCCCACCAGTCAGAATTTATCATCGAACACCTCCTGAGTTCTTCCTCCACCCTGTATAGGCAGCAAAACTACCCACCTGCACAATGCCAGGAAGGAGGCAATATGCCCCCGTACTATCTCTCTCAAGCTGAGAATAGTCACTCTTGAATAAGAAGAAGGAGCATAAAAATGTGTCGAACCCAAAGTTCTTGTTTTTCCATCTACATTAGTATGTAAGCTGTCTCTTCATGCATACCAGCATGGGATTACTCTAGTAAAAAATAGTAGCCTATAAACACTGAACTGCACAGTGTATCTGTGCACGGGAGTCCCGATGGAGTGTTGTGGATCCTGTGATCTGCCTGATCTTGAATAAAATGATGCAAAGGGAGAGGCTGGTAATCTTGTGAATTGACACCTCAGAACCTAATTTCTAAGTACCATCCTCACAATACATCCCGATGTAGTCCTCAATGTTATACGATGTTGGAGGAAAGGTCTTCAAGTTGACTGGTTTCCCTCTCCTAGAGAGGCCGGTCAAGAAGTAGATATCCTTTGTGGTCAGGGTCAATGATTGACCCTCCAGCATAAAAGCCTCTAAATTAGGATGCCAATATTCCACTAGAGCATTAAGAAGCCTCGATTGTTCCCTCATGAACGGACACCAGAAAAATTTCCACAAACCACATTGTTTTAGCGTAGCAATGGTCACAGAATCCTCCTCGACCGAAACATACAACTCCTCATTTTCTCTTTCCCTCCAGTGCACATACATCCTGTAACACACAATTTGGAGAGGTTTTATTCTTTTGTTTTTCTTTTTGAACTTCAAAGAAGGCGTACGCGGGCTGTATTTAAGACAGTCACATATGTATATGGGATGAGTATCACTTTACCTATGTACATATTCAGGCTGAGTGTGGACAACCTGTGTACATGCATTCACGACCCTTTTTCAAGGCCGCATCCCTCTTAAACACAAAATTAAAAGCTTAAATATGAACTAAAATGAAAGATGATGTGATTTGTACTTACTTGGTCCAAGTGTGAAGGTTTTCCATCCACCATAGCTCCTTAAATTCATGTTTTTGACAAAGGGGGTTTTTGACCTTTTTCTATTTTCCAAATTGGAATGGTGAAAATGAGCTATCCACCTCTATTTATAGACTTTTTTGTCCCTTTTTTCCCTAATTTGGTCCCCTTTTTCACTTTTCATGACTTGGTGGCTACTTGAGTTCTCTTTTGAGTTATCTTTGGGTCATTTTGATGGACTTGTTCTTTCGGTCTGGTGATTTTCATGAGATGGGTTACATCTATATCATCCAATGTAAAAGTCATTTTTTCAACTTTTTCATATAGGTTAGGTTTTCACTCCCATCTTTCTACATATTTTTGTCTTTTCTGCTTTTCCATAGGAATGATCCCACCGAAGTGTGACACAAAACCTTCTCTACTGCTTTAGAAGTCTCGTAATTAGGTGGTAGAACCTACCTCTACATGGATTCCCTAGGTAGCTCCTTTGTTGTATTTTGGCATCCATGCTGTGAGTTTTTTACTATATGCTTGGGAGTCCTTGTTAGTCTCGCCATAATTATGTATTGAAGCCTCATTCTTTTTTCTAGTCATCATTCTTGGCATTAACCACGAGACTCCCTAATGAGCATGCTTTGTTGTCTTTCAAGCTCTCTTAAATTTTGAAAGAAACATCCAACGAGACTATATTTATTCTTTTCGATCTCATCTAGATTACTTGAGAAAAGTAGGCCCCTTGGATTCTTCTTTAAAGCCCTTTTCAGACTCTCAAAAATTGAAAAGATTTTCGAGCGATGTTGTTGCCCTTCACGCTCACCAAACTCAAATTTGAAGGCACATCTTTCCGATGGTATTTTACCCATTTTTCGGTCTGGATGGATAATTTTATGAATAAAGGTATGCCCTAGGAACTTCGGTTCACTAGGAGAGTATTCTCAGGCGTAATTGTAACCCTTTTTTAGGCTTGAGGGACTAAATTTTTGAAAAAGGGACATTCTCCATGGTTTTGGTTTATCTCTTTTTCGGGCCTTGGAGATTACTTACAAAAAAGGAACCCCCTTGGAGTCCATGGTTAAGCTCTTTTCAGACTCCCTAAATATGAAAAGATCATTGAGTGACCTTTTTCCTTTCACACTCATTAATTGGTACAGAAATCACATCTATTCGGCATGAGTTTAACCCTTTTTCTAGCCAATATATTATTCCAGAAAAAGGTATGCCTCGAGAGACTTGTCTCGCCGGGAGAGGTATCCTTAGTTATATTTTATATTTTTTTGGGATAAGGAGGATAAACCTAGAAAAATTCCATGAGTCCATAGTTAAGCTCTTTTCAAACTCCTTAAAATTGGAAATATCGCCGAGTGATCTTGTCTCAATCACACTCGTTAAAATGGTTTTGAAGAGACATCTTTTCAGTATAAGTTTAACCCTTTTTCTAACTGACTAGACTAATTGCGAAAAAGGAACTACTTAGAGTCTTCTTTTAGCATTTTTTCGGACTCTCTAAACGTGAAAAACCCACCGAGCTTACCTTCTTTGGGCTCGTAAAAATTGCATGGAAGGAGTCTTGTTGTGTCTCACTTAATCACATTGCAGGTCTCATATTTGTGTCTTTGGCCTAATTCTAGCTCCATGTTGCTCTCAACTAAACCTTTATAGAATTCCTTATATGCAAGCCTTGCAAAAAAATTTCCCTTGCGATCTAACACCTCGACCCATGGAGGAATTTTCCCCGAGTGTCCTTATCCTACACATGTCTCCTTGCACCGAGCATCAATATGTTCCATGCAAATGGAACTAGTTTTCTTTCCCATGACACTTGTTCCTCCTTTGTAATGTAGCATTCTTTTGTTCTTTTTCAAGCTCGTTAAAAATTTGAAAAAGACAAAAAAATCAAATATTCCAAAAAGAGGGGACGAGATATATTAATTATTTTTTCGGTAGCAAGATAGTCGCCCTTGGACAAAGCACATCCTTTTGTTTGTTTTCCAAGCATTGTGATTTAGTATGACCTTAGGAAGTTTTTCTCACTACATAGAGTTGTGTCCTCCTCCATTTCATTACTCTTCCACACATATGGAGAGTTTGTGGTGCCTTCTGCATCACAAAATTATGTCAATATTACACTGCCTGAGTCTGATCATCTTTCATGATTTTTTCCAAGGGAAATTTTATCCAACCTGAGTCAACCATTCTACAGTTTGTCTCTTGAATTTCATGAGTCGACCATCCCAAGAGTACAGTCAAGATTCAAAATCAATGAAGTATTGTGCTTGATGATCGAGATCCTCTAGTCTTTCCCCAATAGTGTGTCAAAGACCTCAGAGTAGTGAGTCTTACACTCCTATTTTACTCCTACCGGAGTGGTTGAATATCTTGAAGTTGTTGCTTGAGCTATGAAGTCCTCATCTCCAACCATAGGCGTTGATTCTTCTTGAAGATGCATATTATATTCTCCTTGAATATCATCGAATGATTCTGAGATGTAGATAGGCTATGTATTGCTCGCAACTACACTTTATATATACATTTCTATGACATGGATATACAATGTACTTGATTGGAAGCCATGATTAGTTCATCCCAAGAATGGGTATGCCCGCCTCAGAGAGATTATTATTATTTTGCAGATGGAAACCTCCTGGAATCTGGTCCCGGGCTTACTCGACTCCATGCCTTCCCACTGGTAAAGATATTGTAATTTATTTTGGCCATCAGTTTCTCTTCTGACCTCACACAATAGGGGGAATTTGTTATAGCCCCAAAATGACCTACCTATGCATACATGGCATTGTCCTTTCTACTTACACAAATTTCCAAATTACTATTGAGGTTATCTCTTTAAAAAAACATTATTTGGAGCATGTATGCGCCCTACTGCACTATTTCCCGCATACACACACTATTTGCATACTAGAAAACCCATGTACATACGCGCGATGCATTCTAGACAACCCGCGTTTACCTCCAAAAGTTGCAAAAAATAAAAAGTTGTAAGGAAATCGACAGAGTTAATGGGATATTGGAGGTTTCCTAACCATTTTACTCATTGTAGCATATCTCCAAACCGAATAACCATATTTTTGTCATATAAAAAGAGGTCTTGGGGTCTCATTCCAACATCAAGCATTATAAGAAAGAAACATTGTCAAAATCCCTTCCCCTTCTAGTCCAAGATTTGCAACCCTTTCTGAGATTTGGCCTCAGCATTCTTCCTCTATCTCCCTCCCTATACAATCCCTTCCCTTTTCCCAAGGAGATCAGATGATTGTGAGAGATATCACTAGAATGATGCACTTGGAGCAGTAGTAAGAGGAGCCTGACCAGGTTCACGGAGTGCCTACCGATGAGAAGGTTGTAATATTTTAATCTTCAGTTTGAATAAAAGAGTTCTTTTCCTATTCCAATTCATTGCGTATTTGTATCTTTATTGATTAATGCATCTACATTTATATCTGAATGTTAATATTGATAAATAGAGATTGCATATTTGTAGCATTGTTTGCCTAAGTGTTCTTGCAGGTCATATTTGGGAGGAGATCTGCATCTTAGGAAGCTACAAATTTGAAGGAAGTCTACATCGAACATTAAGGCCTAATGTACACTTACCAATATTCCTTCTTCTCTTTTTGTCTTTCTGTTTATATAGTTTGGGATAGCTTAAGATTAGGGTTGTCTTTTAAGGGAAATCAATGCTCTACCTATATTTTGACCCAGTATAGTAATAGGGGGATTTTCCCCACTAGTAGTATACAACCATACCAATACCTCTATATCTGACCTCAATCTCTGAGATGTTGACCTGTAACCTTCCTTCAGAGTCCTTAGCAACTAGGTACCAACATCTCTTCTCACCCTTTCACTAGATTTTCACAGATACATGAATTCATCTTCTACATCCTGCAGATATCTATGATTTTCTCCACTACAACCCGTGTACATCCGTGCCCTCTTGACCTACAACCTGCAGATACCTCAGAAATTAGGTTTTGTTGCAACCTTGATACTTTCTCCTTCGACCTTCCTTTGCTACCTCAGAAATATGTCGTCACAACCTTGGCAAAATATCACTAGTTCACGAGATAGATAATTAATGAATGAGTGTGTGAGTGTACTTGTGAATGAATCCTCAAGGTATATTTATACTTGTGTTAGGTAACACTTCTCCTTAATTTAGGGATTTCTTGTTACAACCACTTTACCCTTTGAAAAAGACTTGTAACCAACTAGGGGCTTCTTGACCACTCTTCAGGGCTTATAACTTTGCAAGGCCATATCTCCCTAATCACGAGGAACCATGTGGTGTTCCACATATCACCGGAAGTGGCACGAAGAGTACTATCCATATATGAGTATCATACCTACATTTTCACTATCCTTCATGTCTATATTCCTCAACAAACTTTGGGTTCCATAAACACACCTCTAGGGATTCATGTAGGCTTCACATGTATCCATCACATATGTTGACATCAAACAAATCACAATAAATATCAATCATACAAATGAAAATCAACTATCCAACAATCTCATCCACATCTTTGGACCTCTCCAAGGGTTGACATCAATATGAAAGGGTTGACATCAATATCCAAGATCACTCTCCAAGGGTTGACATCAATGAAAACCATCTAAATCAACTGTCCACCAATATCCCCCTTTGGCATTGATGGAAACACCAACATTGATAGCAATAATTAGTCATGGAAACACTGATGCTCATTCTCCCTCTGTGATCATTACTCCTCATCAATGCTTCTATCTCTCCCCATTTGAAATTAATGGAAAAGGGTATCTCCTCTTGGGGTTTCTCCCCCTGTCTTCATGCCTCTATTCTTTCTCTTCACCCTTGACAAAAGGTTATTTACCCCTATCGATATGCCTCCTCATGATACTATGCCTTCTCTAACCAATCATGGGAAAAAGAATATCTCCCCCTGTGGGCATGTCTCCCTATTTGTATGCTACTGATATTCCTTTATGGATCTCTCTCTCTGATGACTATATCTATGTAGGGATACCTATACATGTTTCATTTCCTCTCTTCCAGTGCTAATTATTGTTCATTAGTGATTCCTCTTTAAATTCATTGACATATATAAAATCCATTCAAAATTTGATTTCTTCATTTACTTGTCATGTTCATTTGATCATATTGTTCAACAATGTCCTTCAGATGATATAGCTTCTGCTGACAGTTTATCTTTCCTTTTTCCATTGTTCCTTTCATTGATTTCCTTTCTATGAACAACTGATTCCAACCGATTTCACTGATTCTAATTGTAAATATGTTACTATTCATCTAACCCGTGTTTCTTGTAATTACTAATCATATCAAGAATCCATCTCTATCCATATGTCACAAACTGTTCATAACCCTGCTACTCAACTATCCACAATTGTTGTTGGGTATTC
>JASDQU010291236.1:0-14408 GCA_032191745.1 Picea mariana | reverse complement strand
CGAGTGATTTGCAAGAACAAAGCCATTGATACCATACAAATTGATTAGGTTCTAAATATAAAGAAGCAATTCGTACCTTTTGTGTATGTGGCACATTATGGAGATCAAAGAATTGCTCCATCTGAAGTATCCATGTGATTGGGTCCTTTCCATCAAACTTCGTCATATCAATCTTAGGAGCGTGGTTGGTATTCAAACCAAAGTTGGAGTTTCTCCATTGTTGATTCACCTTCCTTGTGTCCTCATCATGAATTTCATGGGATGCATTTTCACTTTCAGGTGTCTTTTCTATTACGAAATTTTTCAATACTTCCATGATCTCCCCTTTTAAACCCTCCATCATGTCTTGTAGTTCATCTTTTGTTACTATCTTCTTTTGTAAATCATTTATGTCCCTATGCATTTCTTCACCTTCATCAAGATTCGAAGTAGGATTTTCTTGAGGCTTATTAATTGTAGAATTTCCCTTTTTGGGTGGGATGTTGGCCAAGTATCACTTTTGAACCTTGATTTTGAGGTGGTTCTGCTAGACAATATTTCTTCTATTGTATCTCCCAAATTTCGATCGTTTTGGGTATGAAACTTTATTTTATGTAGTTCTATGATATTTCTTCTCTTCAATTCTACAGGCTTGATCAAAATTGGATGTGCCAACTGGAATTTACAGTAACTTCCCCACAACTTGACAATTTTTGGCCTTTCCAAGAGATCTCACTTGTATAACGTGCTCCACACACAATATTTGCTATAAAATTCTGAAACTTGCACCAAAAATACTACAGACTGTCCATGATCCAATGAAACTAGTCGCACTCAATTTGGATACTCTAGGAAGAAGTTATGATTGTTTTACCTGGAACACCTTCTTGAGACTAGTCAATAGGACTAGTTAGATACCCTATCTTACACAAGGTGTATCTACAAATTTAAGATGACCCAGAAGCTGAACATTTTACCACAGATATCTTACTAATTTCTGTAAATATCCTCCAGATTTTAGGGTATGAAACATTACAGAAAAGTGTTTATAGCGAAAATTCTGCAATGACTCCGTTCATGATGATTCCATATCCCTATCTTGTACAGGTTGTATGTACGAAAGTATAAGGCCTCGGGAGATGAATTTTGAACCCAACATACCTTGATCAATATACTAATTATCCTCCAAGTTGTTTCTTCTGAAACATTGTAGCAAAAAAGTTATAGTGAAAATTCCAAGGTGTCTCAGATGTAGTAGCGAAACCCCAAGACCTTGAGCTCTGATACCATATGTTAAGAACCAAATATCAATATGGCATAGAAAAACCTCAAAAAAAGTACTCAATGCCTTGAAAAAGAGATAATTTCAGATAGTAATCCTCTTCAAGAGGGAAACCTCCTTTTATCCCACTTAAATGTTCAAGTACAAGATGATTCAAAATGAAAATGTCTCCTTGGTATATATAGGAGACTAGGAGGTATAATTACAACTAATGGCCTAAAGTCGACATAAATAAAAGAACATTACTAATATAATATGCCCCAATTAAGGGGTAATGAGCCAATATTAGGGCTTAACAGTTTCCTTTGTACACTGGAATGTCCATTTTTTCTTTGGCACCTATCCTTGCAACAACCCTGAATAGGCATTCATCTGCAGCATCTTCGACTGTAACTTCTTCTCCTTCATTTCCAGCTTCATTTTCACTTTCAAATTCATTGATATCCCCAACATCAACTGTCTGCCTCTGTGTTGTCTCCATGGCATCAAACCTGGCATGTAACTTGCACGTTTCTCTCTCCACTGCTAGATCAGGCATTGGCCTATCTTTTCTTCTTGGCGGCATGGCTGAGAAATTTTCTCCCTTCTCTCTGCTACAGAAAGAAAAGAAATTGTTTTGTTGTCTAATACCACAACTAATGTAGACCCCCTTTCCCTTAGGCCGAGATCCACATAGGATCGTTCTAAATTCTCCTTGAGCCGAAGCGGCTCTCTCGGATCCCTATTGAAACCTCACAAATCTGATCCACAGGTCTTTTATAAAAACCCGCCTTGTGTAACTTGACACCAGGCGTGATCCTTACATCACCATGTGACCACAACGAGGCCTTAGCACAAGTGCTTTCTTGACTCACGATCTCGCGAGTTCGTGAGTCGAAGACCCTCGACTCTTCTTTCGCAAACCTTCGATACCTGAGATGACGATATGGGTATGGCTCCTTCCCCATTAGTGCTTCTTCAAGTGACCACCCACTAGGGCTTAACTCTAACACCCCTCACAACCCATAGCTTTGCGAGTTGAAGTGTTGATTCCTCCTACTCCTCCTTTGCGAATCTGTGACTCGTGATAAGTCAACGATGGGTTGACCCTTTCCAAATGACACGTGTCCACTGCCTGTCACCACTTCCACCTTTCTCTGGGCATTTTATTATCACGCCACCTGTCAGCTATCCAACCCCACTTATGGATGGACCACGTGGTTTGCACGAGCCCTCGACGCTTGGAACTTCACGACTTCTACAGTCGAAGAGAGACTCTCTCAAGTTCCGAACCCCCGATAGGCGATAACCATGAAAGTTTTGATCCCACAGTTCTCCCGTGGCCTGGATCCAACAGCCTAGATCTTCTTCCCTATTCCTCAAAACTCGAAACTTCATGAAACCAAAGATATTTGGTCTACCCTCCAAACTCAGGATCCCCGAATTCGCGATATGATCCAATGACGTGGGTTGAGACGAGATCAACGGCTCACGTTGATTCGTGATACTAGGGTGGTGAGTTCTTCCAACTCCTAACCACCTTGTAGCTTCACTGGATCCTATGGTCCTCACAACTTCGCGAGTTCTCCAGAGAGAATTCTGATCACTTGATTCACGCTTCAATGGCTTTTTCCCAGCCGACTGAATGTTCTCCCTTCTGAACTTAAATTATACGCGACGGCTTCAATCCCCATATCCCTTTGAAGTAGTTCAATTTCTATCTTTCTTTGAACTCTTCAAGGCACCAACCCTCCTAAGCTTTCACTTGTGAACTTAAGTCTCCAAGAGAGATCCTGCTCACACTCCTTGCGACAATCTTTCAAATAACCTTTGGCTATCTGAGTCCTCAACTTTGTGCAATCTTTGCAACAACAATCCTTCCACCTTCACCTTAGTTGATAACTTCTAAGGCTTCAACAAGCCTGTGCACACCTTGCATGACCGTATGCTTCACCTGCACTTCTGCGAGTATGAGAACAACAGTATCCCTCTTGAGCTTTCTGAGATAAAACTTAGACTCTTGTCAACGCACACCTTGCGGACGTTTCACTGCACTCCTTGCAGGAACTCCCAGGATGAGGAAAAATTAAATCTCATTCTTCTGCTCTATCAGAATTCATACACTTAACATGAAATCACACATTTAACCCAACATTGAAACAAATGCATAAATAGAGAGAATAAAACAACTGTAAGCATATCATTCAACAAATGTAAATGATAAGCATCATATCACCATGAATATTGAGTCAAAGCTTCATATATTAACCAAATTCTCTTGTACATGGGTTCTTCTCTACAACTCTCTGCTACAGCTCTCAATAATGATAATGTTACAATCATACTATGATACAAAAATGAGGGTGTCTATATCCGTTTTCCCTCCTATGCTTCTAAAACTGTTTAATCTCTTAATTCAAATCTACCTACTTTCATTAAACAGACTTAATGTCTATTACATTCGACAGATGAGAGAAAATCGCTCAAGATCTATTTACAATATGCAAGTACGCTTCCTTTAACTACTACATTAATATCTGCTCATTAATTCTTCAAAAACATTTCAAAATGTGCAAAATGCGTGCTGCGCTTTTCCAGCTGTCTTCTGCCTTTATGCTTGTTTGGTTGGCTACTTACAATGCTCCTGCATCAATCCCTCGTGGATGGGGAAATCTAAATATGGTTTTGTATTTGTACCCCATGGTTCACTATAATATTTCCATGTCTTTTTAAAATATGTGTCTTATCCATACAACTCCTTAATGCTATACAAAATGACAACTTCAACATGCATGGTATTTAACAACAACATCCTCCAACTTAATCCATCAAAAAACTTATTATACTTTCCAAACCTATGTTTTAAAATAAACATGCTCTCTATAAAAAAACCTCCCATTTCAAATGCCATCGATTCATCTTACCTTGATTATTTATGTATTGTAGTGCCTTATGATTTGTAAACTACACAAATTCCTTAGTAGGAAATAATATCTCCTTTTTTTCAAGACTTGAACAATCACATAAAATTCATGATCATAAATAGAGTATTTTTTATTATGATCATTCAACTTCTTTCTAAAAAATTCTATCGACTTACCATCTTGAATCAAGACCTTTCCAATTGATAAAACACTTGCATCATAGTCTAGTTGAAACAACTTGCTCAAATATGGAAGTGCCAACATTGGTTCTTTGGTTACCTTGTTCTTCAAGGTTTGAAATGAATTTTCTAGTATTTTTGTCTACTAGAAACCTCCATTCTTCATATACTTAGTGAGTGGTGCACAAATCCCACTAAAGTTTATGATAACATTTAGTAAAATATCGTGAAACCATGGAAAATATTTACATCAGATGTACATCTAGGCATTAGCCAATCCATAATGGTTTTCACCTTTTTAGGATCCATCATCAAACCGTATTTGGAAACTATAAAACCCAAGTAAACAAACTCTTCTATCAATAAGGTACACTTCTTCAAGCTAATTTGTTGCTTCTCCTCTTTCAACGTTTCCAACACTTGCTTCACATGCTCTTTCTTGGTCATGGTAAAAACCAAAATGTCATCAAGATACATGGTGAAAAACTTTCCTAGAAGTGTATTCACGACCTCATTCATCAATAACATAAAATTACTTGATGCATTAGTCAAGACAAACAACATAACCGACCATTTAAATAGTTTATCCTTCATCTTGAACATTATATTCCACTTGTCACCTTCTCGTATTAGAATTTGATGGTATCCATTCTTCAAATCTATCTTTCAAAACTACTTCACCTCACTCATGCAATCGATGAGGTCTTCCATTATTGGTGAGGGAAACTGGTACTTTATAGTAATATTGTTAATATGTCATGAATTGATGCACATTCTCCATTCATCGCCTTTCTTTGATGTCAAAACTATTGGGACAATGAAAGAACTTAAACATTCTTGGACTGACCCTATGTTAAGTAATTCCTACAACTGCTTATTTACTTCTTCTCTCTTTTCAAGAGTTATTTGGTAAGGAGCCTTATTAGGTAGAATTGATCCTAGAATCAACTCAGTATGATGTGAAATACTTCTTCTGTGTAGCATTACCATTGGAAACAATCCTTATGAACTCATCCAACAATTTTTGAATATCTATTGGAGCATGACTCTTTTCCTCATTATCTTTCAGTATCTTTGGCATTATGGCCAAACAAAAATTCTCCTTCTTTTTCTCCCAAAACTCTTTAGTTGATGATGATAGTACGCAATCACTTCTATTGCCACTACTTTAGTATCACTATTGTCCACTTTCATTGTCTCCTATTCTACCATTAGTTCTAGCATATAAAAGTTTCCATCATTATTGAATTCATATGTATTTTCCATACCTTCATGGAGAAACTTCCTATAAAATAACCACAATATTCCCAACAATACATGACAGGTGTCCATATCCACCACATCACATAATACTTTGTCATTGAAGTTGTTGATTTAGAAACTCTGTAAGCATTGCTCTATCATAGTGACTAGTTGACCCTTATATAGCCATGCAACCTAATATGTATTGAGATGAGGAATGCAATTCAATTTTATCTTATCGATCACCTCCATGGACACCATATTTTTTTTTCTTTTCCATTTATGATCAAATTATAACATTTACCATGAATCTTGTTTTTAGTTTTGAAAACCATCTTCCTCTCTTTAGGTTCCTTCGTAGACTTGTTTTAAGATTTAAGCAACACCCTTTTGAACATAAGGTTTTCACCATGTTCATGCTAAAGTACTACAACATTGTCTCTCACAACTAATGCATCATATGCTTGATTGACATGAGTTCCTGGCCTCATTCCTTCTTCGCGTATTGTGCTTCTCTAGGAATTCAAATTCTTTGTCCCCTTCTACTCCACATATGTAGCAAGTAATGGAATACTTACCCTTTCCTCTTCCAAGCCATCCATATCTACCAACTTCTCTTCCTTCGCTAGACACTCTTGTTGCATCCTTTGCTCTTCCTTTTCCTTTGCCTCTAAGATTCTTTCCTCCACAATCTTACTACTATTTCCTATGTAAATTTTACACTACCTTTAAATAAATTTGATATGCTCCATGCATGGTTCCTAAATAATGGGTACTCATCTCATCCTGAATATGGAGCTTAAATACATTCACATACTTTTCCACCCTTTAGTACATCGGTTCATTAATTCAAAATTTGAGTGACAATTTGAATAATTATTTTTTATACTCCCAGACATACATTTCTTTTTGTTTAAAATTTTATTCTTGTATGCAAAAATTTTGTTGTTAATCAATAGGTAAGAACTTATGTTTGATCTTACTCGCCATTTTCTTCGATATTTTTATCTTCACCTACTACTTGTCTACTCTATATTTTTTCACAACATCCTACGAGAGTGTAGCATTACCTTTCAATTTTTTTATTGCAAAACAAACTATATCGGGGTCTTGGACATTCTCATACTCAAAGTATCACTTGAGCTCTCCTATCAAATCCACGAGAGTGTCTTCTTTCATATTACCATCACAGAAAGAAACTTTCCCCCTTGCATTACCTCTAGCCTTCAGAAATGAGATCAAACACTTGGTTAGGTCTCTTTCATTAAAAAGTTTTTCTTCCTCCACATATATGTTTTTTTAATATTCTATATCTCCACCATATCCAATTATTCTATTCTCTAATTCTTCGATTCTCATTCTCAATTCCTCTAATTTCTAGTTCCTTGCACCTCCTCGACATGATCATATTCATAGAGACATGCTTAAGAGTTGTCTCCTAGTCCTCAACTAGACTACCATTCATGGCCCTTTCTTCTAGCACTACCTCCCACCACTCTTCTCTCAATAGACACAAGATGGAATAGGTCCCACAGAAAATTTTAGGGGATAAATTTCTCCCATGGGATAATTTTCCACGCTTTTTCCCAAAAAACGATTCGCTGTTCTAAAAATTATTCTCCCAAATTCTATATGGAAAAATTATTTTACCTTAAAAATCACCAAAAGTTTATAAAAACTATATAAAATCCTTAGAAATTTGAATATTTTAACAAAAGTATCGGTAAACATTTATAGTTGAAATATAAAGGAACAATAATATTTGCCAAGGTTTCTACCTTTCAAAATAAAATTCCATCCTTAAAATTATCCCTAGGAATGACCCTCTTTCAGATCTCCTTGTTTCCATGGTTTAATAAGTACTAATATTGTAGAACCCAACTCTCAAAAACTAATTAGTTCTGATGCTTCTACAATTCTCAACTAGAGATCAAACTTCCTATGACACCACTTAAGGCATGATACATATTTTGTGATTTCCTAAAACAACTACAGAACTAGATCGACATTATCAGAGTGCAACAACTATGTAAGTAGTGCACTTAAATAACCACAATATGAAAATGATATAGAACTAAATATGGACACAATTAATGATTTAAATGATCATAAATATAAGGACATGGATATAATATAACTCTTTATTGAATAATACTCCAAATTGGGATCATGGATTACAATATCTAGGTCTTAGTATCTCCACAATTCATACTATTTCAGACTAGCATGATTAGAAATCCAAAGATTCTTAGAATTCCCTAAGGACATGATGGTATTCTATCTCTTATTACTATTTTTTAGTTTGTTAGTGATGAACCTTCTCCTTCCCCTATTTCAAATTACAAGAATTGAACATTTTGTTCTTTTGTTGAAGATTACTGGAATTGAACCTTATTATGCTAAGTCACTAGATTTATAACTTACTGTCAAACTATTCAATTCTCATGATAGTCCAAGAGTCTTTGTAATGCTTCACCTTCTCCAAAATTGTCTCTATGAATTAACATGTGGTAAATCTACCTTCGATTTTCCCAATTAACTCCCTTGTGTTTGTATTTTATCAATTTCATAACAGTGTGTGAATTATGTATAAATTTGTAGCAACGTAGAAATTATGTAGAAACACATGGATCCGCAATACTTATATAGAAACAAAGGAATTCTATAGCAATGGTAACCTATTTATTCCTCCTACTATGTAAGTTATCTAAACAATGAGAAATGAAGATCATTAGCAAATATTTTGATGTTGATTGCATGATCCTAGGGATTCTCTTGCATCATCTCCCATCTAAGTGTTGGCAACCAATTCAATTTTTTTTAATTGCCCTAAAAGCTGCCTACACCTATTGTCTCTTGAACGTCAAGTTATCGTCGCATTCTGCAAATAAACGATATTTTCTTTCCTTGCGACAATTGCAATTTGGTCTTGTTTCAATTTTCACGACTGAAAGTGTGAAAACTCCTCCATCGTTATTTTAATTATCATGATCTGCTTATCAAAATTCTGATTGGTGCTTACCTTTTGTTTATTATAGGGCTGAGGACATTTTTCAAACTGTGACATTCTTGCTTTGATTACGCAACTTGGCTTTTATTTTGGTTAATAAGGTATTGAGCATGAGAATTTATGAGTTACACTTGATTTCATAAGTGTTACGGTTGATTTTGTTTTAATCCTTACTATTATAAGCTCTTGGCTTATTGACTTTATGAAATCTCTTATCATGCTTTATAAACTTTGATTATACACCGAGCGCAATATATGAGTTTGATTTTATATTGATTGGCAATGGTTTGAGGTTTTACAATGGCGCATTGATTTAATTTTTGGCTCTCGATTTTATGGTTTGAATTATTACAGGTGCATATTTAAACTATGGGTTTGATTTAACATTGAACGATTTTGGTTTCAAACTATACAATGGCATTGATATAATTGTCCACCGTTTAAACATTGGGTTGGCCGAATAGTTCGTTTTTGGTTATGATTGATTGAACAGGGATGGTACTGCGCCATTAATGTTTTGCATGGCAGTGAACTAACCCGCCACCTTCGCACGCGCATATTGATTCATCCCCCTTTCATCATTCTCATAGCTATTATCCAAAATGATTTTGCTCCTGTGTGTTTATCCAAACCCTCCCATGAGCTCGAGCCATGGTGCCAGTCGTGATGGCTGAACCCAATGGCTGCTAGGCATTGTTAATGTTTGATGGTGCTTACAGTGACCTGGAAGAATCCAGATGGATCCCGTTCATTTGAAAGTTTGATGGTTATAACCCTAGCGTGGCTTAGCAATTTGCGTTAACCTTCGATGGCTGTCGAGCCAAGATTGGGGATGTGCAGTTGGAAATTGATGAGAAATTCCTCAGTCTAGCCACCGGTCTGCCTGCTGTCGGAAAGAGATGGTCGAAAAATTGTAAAGTTGAGGATGTCCCGTGGACATTGCTCTTTCAGTCACGAAGAGTGAGCTCCTGTGACAAGGGTTTGCCTACAAACATGCTTAAGCAGCGCTGGCACGACTTGCTAATGGTAATCAAGCAATTCATTACTTGTGAGGGCAGGTATGGTTTCGTGTTCTTGTATCACCTTCGGTTACTGATGGTTTTCATAGGCTATGAGCTTAATATGCCTTTATACCTGCATATGAGTCTGTTTAAAATGTCCAAAAGGTATAAACGAAACCAGGCCGAGAACATCCTATTTCATTTTGGGTTAATCAAAATGCTGGTGGTTTGTCATTTGGGGTTACGTCGGGACTGTTGGAATGATTTTCTTAAACACAATAATTTTGATGAGTTAAGCCCACCACAGGTTGATAAACCTGTGGTGAGCGAAACCAAGTCAATACCCCCTGTCCCTTATAGTTCCCTGCTACCCAAACCTCTACCTGAGCCACCTGTTGATCTACCCGGTTCTGTGACCACAAATATGGAAACTGCTAAACCCATGGCAAAAAATCCCAAGACCAAACCCATTGCCAACTCTAAAGGCAAGAATAACGCTAGGTTAATCTCTCGCATGGAAAGAAACAAACCCAAAACACCTATCAACCTTGACCCTATTGAGCTCAGTGAAGATTCTGACTCGGAAATTGAACGTTTCCTAGCAAGCGAGTATCCCTATTCCGAAGGTCTGTGTGATAAACCCGCATATGATTTGGTCAAGAACCTACCACCTTGTTTATGAGATGATCCGAACTATCCCGGCATTAAAATGCCCTGTGAAACCCCTGGTGACTCGTCGAAACCCCCTCCTGTTCTATCTCAACTAGATGCTCCACCGTGTGAACAGTGTGGCGTGTGATTAGAAAGGTATTACATTGATGTACCAATGCTGCAATCCAGAATTCATGCTCTGGAAGAGAAAGTTGCAAAGCTCTCCAATCAAAAGGGTAAGATGTCATCCACTGACAAGAAGTAATGAACAACAGGTTCGATTTTGTTCAAGAACGTGGAGTCGGCAACAACATTCGTCAATTCAAAATTGGTGTAGCTAGATCAACCTCACTGGTATGACTTTCACCTATTTATAAACTCTGTTTTACACCATGGTTTTCTTTGTCACACAGGAATGCACTATTGTATATAATGTTGTTTTGATAAATCAATTTTCATTATTGTTTGAGTTTGATTGGATTTGGCTTTGATTCGAGTGATATCGAGATAAATTTGATTTGTTTCAATTTGGCTCCAATCGATTGCTCTGTTGATAATCTTAGTTGTTAATATTTTCTAAATGTAGATTGTTTCTGGTATTCCAATTTTGAATGAAGTCAATACTTCGATTTGAATTGGTTATATTTATGCGATATGGTTAGCATAATTGTTATAATGTTATAATCCATTTTCAATTCGATCAATTCGAACGTTATTCTGTTAATGCATAACTAAAGTGCAAACTACTCGATTCACATCGTTTGATTGTGTTATCAACCCGATCCATATTTCAACAAACATACTGTTTAAAGTTAAATTGGGAATGGAAGTGAGTATGTCCAAGATTACGATTTGTTTGTATATCTGACTTGGTTACGATTCGTTCTGATTGTTACCCAGTTATGGTTATCATTGCTTCTGGTGGTTATGATCACTATTTTCGATTATGTCTATTGATTGTGTGGTGATCAATAACGAATTCGTTGGGTCGATACTCCTTGAGTATGATTTCGTCGAATACAATCAAAACAATTTACCTATTTTTACACTTGGTTGAATGATATCTATTGCTACGACTATAACAAGTCAATGATGATTACGATCATTATTTTGGTCATATATGTTAACTGTATGACACTCAGTGACCAAAAACATTGGCAAAGATTGTGGATACTGTTATGCATGTTTGGTTTTGACCATAATCGTAACAGTTTGATATTTGATTAAAACAATATGAATTTTATGCACTGCAGTAACCAATCGATTATGATTGAGTTCGATTATAACTATATCAATTTTGGATAAAATGCGATTTACTTTTAATTGCATTTGGATATGAAATAGTGTGGTTATTATTTGACCTGATTTAATGGAAACTAAAAATAGAGCATCCTTATCCTGTTTCGATTGCATTTTTTTCGATTTGGTTTGATTTGAATGATACATTTGCTTGAGCCATTAGTAATTCGATTTTGACTTTTATTGAAAACAAATTAAATTGGATTGTTTTAAAAGGATTTCATTTGATTTCTATTTGATTCTATATGCTATTTTAGACTAGCTACAGAATCAGATGATTCTGTAGCTAAGTCTGTAGGATCAATTTTTTATGATTTTGTCACTGAAATATCTTTCTAATTTGATGTTTGTGTTCTATTGCAGCTAAATTCGAATTGCAGTTGAGTTTATGAGCAGTTGCAGGAGATCTCAAGGATTTCACTTGCATTTTAGTTGCTTAGTTTAGTAGATTTTGGGATTTTTCCCTGATTATGTAAAACTGTTTGATAATTATCCATAGGGATGTTTTACCCTATAGAGAAACTTATATAAACTTATGATTTTTGTAATAATGTTCATCCTCATTCGTGGGAGAACAAGGATATGAAGTTATAATATAGACTGAAGAAGAATTTGGTGTTTTGTCACAGCTTTAGCTTCTCAATATATCAATGTTTCTGTTTCATGTTGTGTATATCAATTTGTTTATGATTTATGACTACTTTAGCTATCTAGATCATGTGCAAATGATATAATTTTAATCACTGTACTTCATATCTGGTTTCTTTCAATTATGTAAAAGACATAACAATTGTCAATTCAGTTTATGAATGATAGGTTTATCTTCTTCATTCATTGAATTATCAAATATAAGTTTCTTGCATAACAGGTTTCCCTTATTGTGAAAATTTATAATCATAAGATTGTTATGATCTTTTATGTCTTGTTTGTCCTGTTAACAACTTGAAGAGTAGCATAGAAGATCGTTTACGAGAAGCTTTTGGGATTAACCGGTGCGAATTTCTTCCTCCGACCAGCTTCAAAGTTATCACACACAGGATAAACTAGGAGTGCTTCTAGGTCAGCTAGTCTTTTCTTTGATGTTTTCATTAAGTATTTTAGTTTAGAAATATTTTTAATTAGAATTATATTAGGTTGTTTAATTTCAATAATAACATTAGATCATTTAATTTCAGTAGTTTTATTTCTTCTTCATAAAATATAAAAATCAAAAAACATATCTTGTTGTCTTAGGACAGAAAACACATGATTTTTGCAGGTTTTAATTAAATCTGTAGATTGTTTATAGTGTACATGTGTGAATAAGTAATATTGCAGCTGGTAATTAGATAGTTGATTTGAGTTATTATAATAGTAATAAGTAGATTGTATATAATAGTTAGAATAGTTGTATTTAGTTTTAGTTTATTTAGTAGTTTGTTTTAATTAGATTATTGTAGTAATTAGTTTGTTTGTTTTTAGTTAGTTAGTTTAGTTCCTTTTTAATTTTAGTTAGATTGTTTTAGTTAGTTTTAGTTTGTTTTATTTGTTTTAGTTAGTTTAGTTAGTTTAGATTAGTTTCTCTTTGGTTTTCTTAAAATACCTTAGAGCGGCCAACGGAGCCGCTAAACTCGTCAGGGTGGTCCATTCCAAATGGCTTGGGTTATTTAGACAACCCCGGACCGGTTCCACTCTCCCAGTTGACGGATGGACTGTTTCGCCGACCAACAAATGGTGCTAGAAGGAGGGCCTAAACTTAATTAATGGTATGAGGTGGTCGCAAGACTCCTGCCCCACCTAATCGCACACCTATAGTGATAGAAGCCGTTCACAAGATAATATCCCCCCTCAAACATCAACTACTTCAACTGAAGATCAACATATCACAGTTGAGCCAGCAACCCCTAATCCTACAGGTGGTAGCACCCAGGAGATTATCCGTCAGTCTCTTATTAAAACACATAGTGCTTTAGCCCGTCTTAGGCAACCAAACCGCCCGTGGGGTCAACCTTTAGACTTCTATGATATCAGAGAACAGTTAGGCGATATAGACCTCACTGTGAATCCTACCGATCCGAACATAAATCCTGCTGCACGAGGATCTGGGATACCTCCTTCACCCCCTCCCTCATCTCCTTCCTCTTCAGAAGGAGATTCCTCTTCTGACGAAGGCAATCCACCTTCACATCCTCCTACACCCACTACCCCAATGGCAAATCAGAACAACCCTGCTAGACCCTGGTTGGACTAGGATGCTGTAGCTGTACCTAGACCTCAACATCCTTTACCTAAGCACCCGGAGAAATGGATTCCTAAGTTCGATCCCGATTCAAAACAGATAGCGGAAGACCATATCAAGAAATTTATGCTAGCCATCAGACTCCGCAATGTTGAACATGAAGATGTAGTCTGTAGGTTGTTCCCTTACACCTTTGAGGGTAATGCGTCCACTTGGTATTTTTCCCAACAACCTCATACCATAGTATCTTGGAAAAAGTTTGAGTCTTGTCTTTTGGAAAAATTCAGAGATGGAAAACCTCCGGAAGTCTTAGAAATGGATCTTTCAAGCTTAAAAATGAACCCGAAAGAAAAGGTCAAAGATTTTAATCAAAGATTTCTAACCCTTAAAAATTGAATCCCTGCAGACTCTATGCCTACTGAAAGTCTTGTAATATCTTACTACACTAAAGATCTACATCAAAGTATAGCTATTTGGGTTAAAAGATCTAAAAAGGCCACGTTGTTAGAAGCCTTTGAAGAGGCTACTCAGATTGAAAAAGATATACTTAGTCTTAAGGACTTGTTGATACTGAGAGGGGGGTGAATCAGTATCAAGTACAATTTAAAATCCTTTTCAACTTATACTTAAACCATTCAATTATA
>JASDQU010291235.1:0-11204 GCA_032191745.1 Picea mariana | reverse complement strand
ATTTTAAGTTTGAACCATTTTTAGGTCGGACGGAGTTCAGGTCGGGGCTTAGCCCTAGCCCTTGGTCTTATGACTTTTATATAAGACCTTACCACAAAACTTAGAGTGCACAGATTCAATGTTTCGCCCTTGGTTCATCCCTTAATACGTATCCATGCCATACATGACCACCAAATGCACGGGAGGTTTCCACGGTCATTCGGTTAGGTGCAGAAATTTAGGTCGATGCCCAGACACATGGGGAGCATACAATCATAACCTCTGTCGATTAAAGGGGCCAGCGCACTAACGATGCGCCAATTTTGCCCACATGCTCATGATGTTGTAGGAGCTGGGTTTAGGCACGGGAAATGACCAAAAGCCAGGTTTAGTTCACACAGGTGCATTTTGGAGGAGCATAGAAAACAAAGATTTGGAAAAACTTCCAGGAAGGGATTCCAACTCAGGTTTTGGCCAAACCAGGTGCAGGAAGATCCCAACTAGGGTTTTTTGGACATTCTGGAGCCGTTGAAGCCATCTATGTCTTATTTTGAGCATTGTAAAGCACGGATTTCGACACTTTGAGCATTAATGAAAATGATCCATTGGAAGTTGGACCAAGAGATGTAGCCCAAGAGAGGGTTGAACTCCTTTATCATTTTGATGTGTTAATGTGTTTACTTTGATGGTTGTTATGACTGTTTATGATGCTCATGATTAAGTAAAAACTCATGAAGTTTTATGTGTTTGTAATTTGATCCTATTAACCAAGCACATACAAATTTCACTTGCAATTTTAAAGAGACTCAAGCCTTTTCATTTTCAGATCACAAACTGTACCAACAGTCTATACCAACACAAGTGCATCAACTATGCACAACAACCTGTCACCTCAACATGTCTCATGATCAATCAGACCTGATTTCATTGTAATGTAGTCATGATTATGTTGACGCAGTTCTGCTACCACGATTTCGTGGTCGTGGTTCTACTGCCATGATTATGATATTTCAGTTTTTCTATTGTGATTATGTTGTCATGGTCTTGTTGCCAAGGTTTTTTTGTCATTATTCTACTGTCGTGGTTTTTCTATCATGATTCTCTTTCCATGGTTTTCTTTCCACGATTCTGCTGCTGCAATTCTGCTACCGCGATTTTTCTGCCGTGATTTTTCTGCCATGATTTTTCTACCACGAATTTTCTGTCGTGACTTTTTTACCGTGAATTTACTTACTCATATTTACTAAAATTCGGATGCATCCATGAGTACCTGCAATGAACCTTTCAAAAAATATATATCTTCAACATGCTCAAGATATTCCTTAACATAAGAGACCCTTGCTCTCTTATTTATACTTCTCTAAGTAGCTTCCTCTAGGGGTTATCTTCTAACCAACTTACCCAACTTCCTTGTTATGGGGCTAACCCACTTCTAACCACTTGTCCACTTACAACCACTTATTCCACAATTAGTAAACTGTCCACTTCTATTTGCAAATAATTTATTTTTAATTATCTTCTTGTTGCAACCACTTAACCCATGACTAACCATTTTGACTGGTCAACTTCTTCTAGGAGCTTCTATAATAATTTGACTTCTTTGACCTTCTAGGGGCTTCTAGATAACTCATGAGGGTTCTTCAACTTCACATGGACATAACTCTCTAACCGTGAGGAGTTATGTGGCATTCCACATATCATGAGAAATGGCATGACATATACTATCTATTTAGAATAGCCTCACTTGAAAATTCATTGATCTTCATTACATTATTACTCAATCAAAATTGCGTTCCTTAAATAAAAATTGGGATACTCATCCATCTAACCATTTGGACTTCACAAATCATCTTCCCGTGAGGGATTTCACCATAAGGGTACCATTTTGGAGTTCAACCATTTAGTACTTCCTATCAACGATGAACCATGACATGACATCAACCTTTACAACAATTACAACGCATAATTATGACACCACATGACATCAATTACATCAATGAACGTATGATCCAATAATCAATACATCAATGATAGAACCACATTACTATGAAAAAACTTGACATCAATTACACTTTGACATCAACGAAAACATTATCCAACAATCTCCCCCTTTGTCATTGATGGAAACATATATGATCATTGCCCCTCATCAATGTGGCTCACTCTCCCCCTTTGACATCAATGAAAAATGGTATCTCTCATTAGGATGCTTTCCTTGACTGAACTCTCCTTGGGGATGCTCCCCCTGATTGAAATCCCCTTGGGGATTTTCCCCCTGACTAAACTCTCCTTGGGGCTACTCCTCTTGATAGAATACATATTTTTTGTTCTCTTCCTTCCTTGACCAAAGGTTAACTCCCCTTGTATATATGTTTTCTGATGTGACCAATCATGAACATAAGAATATCTCCCCCTGTGTGTATGTCTCATTGAATTCCAACAATCTTGGTCCTTATGACCAAATCCACTACAACTATAACATATCATGTTATGCCAATGTGAAACAATGTGTCCCACTTGATTACATATCCAACATCTTGGGGTTTTATGGAACCTTCTAGCATCTTTCCTTGAATAATGTCTGCAATCCAAATTTTTTTGAGCATATTCATTACATGAGAAGCAGTGACCATGAAAAACATTTTCATAGATTTTCTTTGGTGTCCACCTTCAAGGTGTCTCCCTTCTAAATTTTATTTGAGGTGTGGGGATGGATTCTTTATGTCTTATTTGCTTTCTTCTTCTGAAAGATTCCTTTCTTTCTGTAGGTACATGACTTGCATCTTTGCTTCCACCTTTTGAGAATGAAGGACTTACCTCCTGCTGCTTAGAGGTGCTAGATTTAGAATGTGTTTCTTCCTTGTTGTATCCAAGACCAGATTTTTCATTTGGTGATATTTGAATATCCAATATTTCATTCAAGTTTGTTGAGTTGTTCATGAAATTTATATGAGTGTTTGACTTCTCTTCTTTTCTTATAATATCAACAACTTTTTCTTCAAGATTATGGCATGATTCTTCCTTTTCACTCACTTGATTCTTCAATAGTTCTTCCATTATTTTGGCTTCTTCAATTTGGGTCTTTATATTTACATTGACTTCAAAAAAATTTCTAAGCTGATCATCTACCTTCTTTTTTTCTTCTGCATGACTAATTATGTCATTCTTCAGTCTTTTCTTTTGATATATTCTTCTTGTTCTCTTAGTTGGGTCCTTTCATTGGTTTCACTTTCTTCTTGTTTCTTGAGAATTGGTTTTAGTTCTTTGAAATGATTTTAACACTTTTCTAAGGATTCCTTAGTGACTTCTTCAATATCATCAAAATCAAAATGATTATCTTCATCTTCTTCTAAAGAATCCATAACTTTATCCTTAAGCTTCAACAAATCCTTTTCTTCATCTATAAAATAATTTTTAGTTGATTCTACACAAACTATTTCTAGACATTCTTCTTCATTTGCAAGAGAGCATTCAACACCATCACACTTAGAATTATTGAAATCATAATATTTTGGAGAATCTTTACCTTCATTGTCATTGATGGCATTGTCTTCAATGTCTTTTATTTTCTTTTGATAAATCTTCTCTAGATTCACCCATAGGTCCTTGGCATATGTATCTTTTCCTATGATTTCTTTGACAGAACCTGAGAGTCCATTGAAGATGGTCTTGAGTGCCACTGCATTATTCTTCTTTATTGCAAACTTTAGTGGATTCTTTGAGGGAACTGGTCAAGCAACAACTGTATTCCAAACACCTGATCCTTTTTCCTTCAAATACCTTTTCATTTATATTCTCCATGCCAAGTAATCTGTCTCATCAAAGAGAGGAACTTCATCTGCATGTTCATCCATTTGGTTGTCCATGGATCTCCTTCAAGCTTGTAATGATTATAGTGAATACCTACTTTGAAACCAATCGTTGGATGCATCGACCACACTAAGAGAGGGGGTGAATCACTATGAGGCTCTTTTTACAACTCTTAACAAAAATTTAGTTAGAAACCACTTCAAATATCATTCTTCATTACTTCCATTCACAACTAGTTGTTTGCATGTAAACATATATCAACAGCATACATCATCAATAAACCATGACCATGAAGAACATAAGGAACACAAGATATATATGTAAACTTTTTGTATTATAGGTTACAAGAGACTACAATCTTAGGGTTTTATTAACATCAACTGAAAAGAGAAACAAATCCAATAAATTACCAACCCTTAATAGAATACCTAGCTTGTTGTTATCAACACCAACTGAGATGTTAGGATTCTGACTCTCAAGTATAAGACCCAACTTGGATATCTCAACACCAACAGTCTATACCATCACAAGTGCATCAACTATGCACGACCTGTCACAAAAACCTCTCACCTCAACCTGTCTCATCAATATTATCAATCAAACCTGATCTCATTGTAATGTAGTAGTGATTCTGCGGCCACAGTTATGTTGTCACAGTTTTGTTGACACGATTCTGTTGTCATGGTTTTGTTGTCACAATTCTGCTGCTGCAATTTTTATGTCGTTATTCTACTATCATGGTTTTGCTACCACAATTCTCCTACCACATTTTTGCAGCCGCAATTTTGATGTTGCGGTTCTTTTATCGCAATTCTTCTACTGTGATTTTTCTATCGCGATTTTTCTTCTGCGACTTTTCTACCACGAATTTTCTACCGCGATTTTTCTACTACGAATTTTCTTCCTCAGACTTGTTGAACTTCTAATGCATCCATGAGTACCTACAATGAACCTTTTAGAAAATATAGATCTTCAACATGCTCAATAGATTCATTAACATAAGAGACCCTTTCTCTCTTATTTATACTTCTCTACGTAGCTTCCTCTAAGGGTTATCTTCTAACCAAGTAAACCAACTTCCTTCTTATGGGGCTAACCCACTTCTTACCACTTGTCCACTTACAACCACGTATTCCACAAATATTAAACTCTTCACTTATAGTTACAACTAACTTATTATTAATTGTTTTCTTGTTGCAACCACTTAACCCATGACTAACCATTTTGACTAGTCAACTTATTCTAGGAGCTTCTAGAATAATTTGACTTCTTTGACCTTCTAGGGGCTTCTAGAATAATTTGAATTCTTTGACCTTCTAGGGGCTTCTAGATAACTCATGAGGGTTCTCCAACTTCACATGGCCATAACTCTCTAACTGTGAGGAGTTATGTGGCGTTCCACATATACTAAAATGTCATGACATATACTATCTATTTAGAATAGTCTCACCTGTAAATTCATTGATCTTCACTACATTATTCCTCAATCAAACCTGGGTTCCCTAAACACACAACTGGGTTACTTAACCACCTAACCATTTTGACTTCACAAGGTGTCTTCTCGTGAGGTATTTCACCATAAGGGGAAGACTTTGGATTTCATCCATTCGGTACTTCCTATCAATGATGAACCATGACATGAAATCAACCTTTACATCAATTACAACACATCATTATGACACAACAGAACATCAACCACATCAATGACCACATGATCCAATAATCAATATATCAATGATACAACCGCATTACTATGAAAATACTTGACATCAATGACAACATTATCCAATAGTGTGGTATGGCACGGGTCCATATAGTCACACGTGACAGTCGTACACCAGGAAAAGTAGGGCCACATATGTGAGGATTTTCTGGGCAAGTGATAGTCCATACAGGATGACATCAACAATTTGTATAGTTTGTACGAATGACTTCAATAGGCCATATAGGCGACATTGACAGATTTGTAAGTTGGTAATTCTTCTTGAGATTTTGTTGAATTCAATTTTGTTGATTTTGTTGATTTTGATAGGATTGATCTTGTCGTCAGATTTGGAAATTTTGTGAATTGTTGGGAGGGTTTATTTTTCCCTCAGAAATTTTTGGATTTGAAATTTTACAAAACAAAAAATTTGTCTCTAGTGTTTATGGATAATTTGTCTCTCATCTTTATGTTTCCTCTACTGTAATTTTCTGTCATATTTTCAATGTAAAATTGTTCAGTGATAACAACCCTAGGGTTTACTGTTTGGGTCAATTAGAATTAATTTTCATATCTGAAATTAGTTACATAAAAAATTGACAGTATTTCTTCGTCAAATCATTATGCCCATTCACTTATCACTTGCATGATAAAATGCCAATGCATGTAGAGAGATTATTCTTCTCAAATATACTTTCCCACACATACAACTATAATAACACTAGTAGTTAAATCTGGGCATGGATTGAAAATCTAAAACTATTATACCAACATGAATTCCAGATGAACAAATGATCTGAATCATATCTAACAAGAAAAATTGGCTATCAACATAAGATCTAAGATGACTAGCATAGAAAATTTGAAGGCTATGGATGAAGAAAGAGATCAACTTGTTAGCATGAAGGGTCCCATGCCATCATGGTTCATTTTCATTTTTTTATGTAATGTATGAAAAATTGGGTAGTATGTTGTTGTACATAAATAAATGATGAGAGTTTCATGCGACCTTTTCCACGTGGGAGAAAATACAAGAAAACAAATAAAATAGGGAGACATAGACTGGAGAACATCTAAAGCATTGAGCATGCTTGACCTTCCAACTATCCTCCCAGTTGACTCAGTCCTCTATATCATGTTTCCAGATAATGAGAAAAGGGTTCTTTGGTTGTGAATGATGTAAAGAGGCCTCATATATGTCATTGTGAAGCATAGCGATGAACCAAATATACTGTAACTTTCTGATTCTTGAATAATAAAGAGCCTAGTCAAAGCCAAAATAATTTTAGTTTTCTCGCTTGGGTTTCCATGGTAAAATCTTAGTTTATGTGTGATTGTTGTCTATGGATGCATTGTCTATGAATGGTAATTTAATTGGCATGCAATGTAATTCAATGGTTTTTTGTGTATTGTTTAGAAAAGATAAATATGTTCCAATTATTTTCGAGCTCATCCTTCTGTAGATACGGTTCCCATGAGCCAATAGGCTAGACCAACCATTCTTTAACCATGCCCTTATGTTAATTCTAAATTTGGAAATAGACGAACCTCCTTCCAGATCCGTTGCTTTTTAATTGGTGGTTTCTAATTTTGTTTTAAATAGTCGTTGGGGATTTTATCTCACTCCCAGAGTTGGGTTTGCTGCTAGTTAGTGTCCACAATTTGTCCATAGGTCATGCCTCACATTCTCAACTTTGTTGGGGTGTTTTCCTTTTACCATAAATAATATACGGATCATACCTCAAAATATGGGGTTGTTTGGGAGTTCATTAGCTACCCATGAACCATCTCAACTTTTTTACAATTTCATCCATTGCCAATTTCTCCCTGAATGTTTTTCTCTATCGATTGACTACCAAACTCGACTTCCATTTTTTTTTTTATGTTTCATGGGTTACCAAAATCATGCTGGGATGTTTTTAATTTATTGGTTTAAACCAAAATCCCCCTCCAAACATTTTTTTACACCCTTGGTTGCCAAATAAAACCTAAAAAGGCTTTCCCATCATGGTTGGTCATTAGATTTTTCCTCTAGTTAAGTTTTTACCATTTGTGGGCTCATTCCACGAGGTTAGAATATTCCTTTGACATCTAGTTAAATTCATTTGCAAATGAATCAAATTCCTCTTGGTTCAAATGACTCCTCTTCATTTGGTCTATTCTCATCCATTAGTTGATTGTACATTCAGCTCACCAAACTTTTAGATAGACGAATTTCCTTTCATTCAATTGACTTTGACTCACTCTCCAACGCGACTTCCTTCTCTACTTTTGGGTATTCAACTTCCTCTTCATTTGGTCGATTCAATTTCAGTGATCAAATGTCAAATCGTTGGGATGGATCTACTCATGGCTTGTTTGGTTGAGTCTTTCTGATTATCTAATGAGAGAAAAAATTACAATTGTTGTAGAGGGTTTCATGTTGGTGAGATAGATAGGTTATAATCCTTCCATTTACAAATTAACAAAAGACTAATTATGGGTATGAGTATACCCAGTCTAGCCAAAATATTAATGTGTATAATATACCACACATTTTGGGAATTAAATTTTATGTGAAAATGCAATGCAAATAATCTTAGAGATGGATATTAACAAATATTTCTTCTTAATCTTAGACTCACCATACATAAGGAAATTTGGCCAAGGAAAACAATATTTTTTTTTGGGTTTGTACCTGCAATAACATACCTAAGTTTTTTGGCATCTAAGATATGAAAATCCCTAATTATAACTCCATATTTCCTCAGATAAATTACATTGGATAATATGAATTAAAATTCAAGAAAAAAAAAAAGAAAAAAAAGATATTCACTAATAACTAGAAGACATAGAAGTTTCCTCCAGGGACAATGGTGATTCCTTTGCTGAACAAGAAGATTGTGAAGAACTGCATCAAGAAGTTCATAAGGCCTCAGAGCGACCGCCGTATCTGTGTTAAGGATATTGTGTCGGTTGTAGCGGAGAACGGGAAGGGAAATGGCGCGGCGGCCAGGCTGCCAACATTCTCTACCCTGAAACCCCATTTGATTGTGGACGCACTGCATGTTGCGGACGCCATATGCTTCTACCAGCATGTGTTTGGGGCCGAAGAGATTGAGAAGTCTCACCACTCTCAGCGTAAGGCCGACCAAGAGCTCCCTCTGATCCTTCACGCCCATTTGAAGTTCGGTTCTATGGAGGTTATGGTCTGTGACGAAGCCGAGGAGGCCGGGGCAGAACTAGCAGCCGGCGTAGAGGAACTTGAGGAGGATGGCTCCGACTCATTCTCTGGCGAGAGAAAACCAACGATTTGGGACTGGATCAATGTTGAGAATATGCGGAGGGTGCGGCAAGTACTAAACCCTAGCCACCGCCGCCTTGACCTAAAGATTGGAAGCCAGTCAAATAGCAGAGACCTCAGAGTTCTTCGGCTCTTGGGGGATTCTCCGCCTTCGCTCTGGTGCAGAAATCTAGTTAAGAGGAATGTAGGACCGAGGATTCACTCGAAATATTGCGGCAAGACTAGCTCTGAAACTACTACAAGCTTCCCCCTTTTTATAAAGACCATTGCCGGATCTTCTCTCTGCTTGCAGGCTCAAGACTCAGTTTCCGTTTTTGAACTCAAAACCCAAATTCACCAAGCTACAGGTATTCCACCTGGATTCCAATGACTAATCTTCGAAGGACGACATCTTGGAGAGGGCTCTCTGCTACAGGACTACGGAAATCTAAAAAACGCCTTCAGCCACTCATCCAAGCTCTTACAAGCAGGTCGTGAAATCAGGAACTTCTGCTCCTTCGGGGTTCAAGGCTGAAGCTTCAAAAGTAAATGAGCCCTTTGGATCTGCCTTCATTGTGGAGCAGTGCGCAGAACCTCCAACAGCAGAAGTTGAATATCCCCAAGTTTATGGCTACGCCTTTCTCTACCAGGCCAAAGCCCTCATTTGTCGCTTCAATGGACTTTGGCCCTCGGCCCTTGCACTAAAGGAATGGGTTAACAAGACCTGGTTGGAGGGGCATGAGTTATTCTTCTACTCCAAGGGGTTCTTCATCGTCAACTTCTCCACAGAAGCCGAATGTCAACGCGTGCTAGAGCAAGGTCCTTGGTTCTGGGGCAGATCTGGACTCTCCATGCAACGATGGTTCCCAGAATTCAATCCACTGACCATGACAGCCATGACTACACTGGTCTGGGTAAGACTACCCAATCGACCCCTGCATTTCTATTCTGCATCATTTTTACCCACACTGGGCAATGCATTGGGTAGATTTATCAAGATAGACACAGACATAATAACGAAAGGATTCGTCACTTTCGCCCGCCTATGCGTTGAAATTGACCTCAGTCAAGGGCTTCTAGATAGGATTCTTATAGACTGGGGTGACGGATATCCTTTCATACAGATGGTCGACTATGAGAACACCGCCTTTAGATGTCACTCCTGTCAGCAAACAGGGCACCTCCAGGCAACTTGTCCTCTTTCCCCCATCCCTCCCTCAACTTCGGGAGCACAGAAAAGAGCCAATGGTTGGCAAGGACCAAAATCTCACAAAAGTTGCCCGAACCCTTCCTCCGACAACAAGAAACATCACAAAGAGGCTCCAACTCCTACTCCTTCCTCAAGGCCTTCACAGGCACCAACTCTCGCTAAGCAGCCAACTGTTGACCCAAAACACCAGCCTGCAGCCTCGGCACAAAATCCTGCAGACTCAGAAGTCATGACTCCAACTCCCGTAGTTAATTCCTTTCACCCACCTCATGAAAAGGGGGAAACAATTGACACAATCATGATCACAGCGTCGCTCCCAGGGACTCAAAAGCGACCTCATGAATCAGACAACTCAGAAAGCGACAAAGAAGCATCCTTGAATTCAGCAACTCAAGATTATGGCACTTCCTTAGACCATCTGGCTTTGGTGGTAAAATCTGTTGAGCCTACCAGCTCCTCTGGTTGGATTGATGTTCGTAAAAAAAAAGGTAGAAAGGATCCTCCCCAGCCAACACAATGATCCGGTCATTTCTCCTTAAATTGTAATGTTTCATCTTGCTTTGCCCACGCGCTCTATGGGGCTCTCTTTTAGCATAGACTAGTTTCAAATCTGAGGGGTCTTCTCCCTTCAGCAACTCAATGTATCACTTTGCACTTTTTCATGGATTGAATAGAAGGATTCTCCCCCTTTCTTACTTAAAAAAAAATAAATTCAAGAAAAAAATAAGAGATCTGGATACTATACCCATAACAATTCCAAAATTGTATCCAAAAGGTCAAAGTAATTTGATTTCTCCCTATAAATAAACATGTTAGTAACACCATAAATCCATTTATGACTAAATGTATATAAAATCAAATTCAGAGATAAACTACAATCTGAATACCAATGAAATTGTACCTGATTGGTGGGTATTTTTCCTCAATTCAACAATGCTCCATCCATTGGCTCTAGTTCCCTTGCCATTGCCAACTCCAATGATGCTAACCAATTTTCTCCCAACCAAACTCAAGTAAAAATTCTTTCACTGAGACCCCCGAGTTGCGTGGAATCATAACAAGTGTTAGAATGCATAATGAACTTTGTATGAATTTTACTATCCACTAGTAAATACCCCCAAATTATTGAATCTAGAAGATCCCATGTATTATTTGATTAATATTTCCAAGATGGAAGAATTCTTGCAACATTTCTATACCTAGAGAGTATAGAAATGTTGCAAGAATTCTTCCATCTTGGA
>JASDQU010291231.1:0-14409 GCA_032191745.1 Picea mariana | reverse complement strand
CATGAGACCGCTGCCATGGGCTCCCGTCGAAACAACGCCCGCTGCAGAGACTCCATTCCAGTAAATCATGTCGGGGAGAGCCAATCCTTCCTTTGCAGCTTCCTCGATCACGTCTCTCATCATCGCTCCGCCTTGGACTGTGATCGTCATAGAAATCTTGTTGATTCCAATCACAGACCCATAGTTTTCCGCGGAGATGATCAATCCATGGTCTCCAACACAGACTAGCTTTGAAAGACTATGAAACAGAATGCTTACAACTTTGATCTTTTGCTTGTTTTTCACGGCACGGGCAACGGCGTGTAGAAGCTCCGGTTCTGTTCTGGGTGTCGCAGCCTCGGCAGCTCTGCAAATTCTGCGGTCTTCCCATATCCCTTGATAATTGAAGATCTGGCATCCTTCCCCATTGCTTTTGCATTCCACGGACGGAGGAGGTGAGCAAAATGCCTTCAATCGTACTGGAAAAGCTAGGAGTAATATACTGAAAACGGAAAGTGTCTGGCACATTTTAACTGACAAGCAGATGAAGCCGTAGAGAGATTGTTGTGTTTAATATGAATGAATGTGCGTGTGACTTTATATAACAGCAAATTGAAGACAGACTTGACTGGGTTATCAAGTACGCCCTCATGTACAGCCGGCTTTCTAACTCATTCAATTAGGAGAAAGCATGCAAAGCGGAGAAAGCGGAGAGGTTAAGTAGGAGAAATTTACAAGGTTTGGCATCTTATATAATTTGGTAATTTGGTGAGAAATTGTTAGATTTTTATAGTTGGGTGATAATTTTTGTATAATTTAAGTGAAAGATTTTTTAATATGTTGAATTCATTTTTATATTTAGAAATGGATTTTAAACAACAAAAAATAGTAATTTCTTGAATTGGTATCTGTATATAATTTGGCTAGAAATTATTAGATGAACGATTATTTTTGTATAATTCAAGTGAAAAAAATTTTAACATACTAAATCCATTTTTACATTCAAAAATAAATTTTAAACAACAAAAAATAATAATTTTTTATAAATTTATATGACCTAATTCCTATAAAACTTATTTCCAAAAGCAATTACACAAAATATACAGATATATGATAGGTCTCTATAACCTCCTATTTAAGTTTAGTATTTACGTGTATCAAACATCCATCCGGTCTGCTTTCGTTTTGGGAAAATAGCGTTCAGGTTTGAAATTTGGAATCTACTATAACACGAATTCCATCGTTGTGAAGGACTATGGATCCCCTTAATTGTTCAGCTCAACTCTTTTTCAGTTGGAATGTTGTCAGAAAACAGAAATACGTACACCCAAAACTGATATATATATATATATATATATATATATATATATATATATATATATATATATATATGAAAGGTGAAGGTTATGCACCTGAGCATTGAAGTGAAATTCTTGGTTAGAATTTTTAATTTAAAATAGAATTTTTTAAAAACTGAATAAAGATTTAGATTTTCTTAGAAGTGAAAAAATTAAATATTACAAGTGTACAAAATATCATATAAATATTTATTTTTAAGACAAATCAAAGTAGTAGTGTAAACTTTTTATCTTTTGGTTGTTTTTTTGTAATTTTTTCAGTTTGATTTTATCAGAAATCTAGTGATAAATGGTTGGATTTGTAGATTTGAGTGGTTAATGGTTGGATCTACAGATTTGAGTGTTTAAGTTTGTAAAATCCTAATACCCTAGGGGTTTTTCAACAAGCTGAATTTATTCATTCAAAAATGTAATTTAAACAAAAAATAGCTATTTTGTCTAAATTTGCATTTAGGCCAAAAAAACCAAAAAAATAAAACCTTTAACCAAACACCCAAATAAAAAATAAACCACACTGTGTTTTACTAAACATTAAGACAAATCAAATATGCAAGCATGGTAAACATTAAGACAAATCAGATCTGCAAGCATGGCCAATTTTACTAAACATAAAATCAAATATTAAATAAAGTGAGAGCTTTTTCAATTAAAAAAAAAAAACGTTATATAGTATTTTATTATTTATAAAATAAGGACCTAGGCTAAAAATGAAAAAGTAAAAGTATATATAAATAAGTAAGTATGATAAAATTAAATAAGTGGATATTATTTAAGTTAGAAATAGTTTTATGATTTTATACTAAGATTTGAAACTATTTTTCATTCTTTAATCATTATGGATAAAGATCTAGAAGCATAAGCATTTAGTAGTAGTGAAAATCTATTTTCTTAGATATTAAGGGATCATTTTAGGTGATATGATTTTTCTTAAATCAATTTAGATTTATCATGGGTGGAGAAGGATCAAATCTCTCTAGGTGCAATACTTTAGATTATTATATGTGTGTCTGTGTGTGTTTTGGATGAATTTGATCATTTGAAATTTACTATCATTTTTTATTTAGAGAGTACTATTAAGAAGGACATTACAAAAGTTATATGAAGATTAAGCTGAATAGAAATAAAGTAACAATGTTTAATGATGAAGAAGGTAAATAGTAAGAAATTAATAGTAAACAAGTGTTATTTTTGGTGCATAGATTTGAATTCATGCATAAGTTTGAATTACAACATTGCATGTCCTCATCTTGAAGATGCATATACCAATAACAAAATTGCATTAATCTATGTTCCTAAAACTAGTGTTGCACGTGAAGTGGTGTGACATTACTTATCAAAATTACTTAAAATATATTCATAATAGCAACAAAAATTTTACTACAACCAACTAATAATGACAACCTTTTGTTATAATATAAGGTAACAAATTTCTCTTAAATAAATAGTCAATCAATTATTATTTATTTTATTGTGAGCTTAACATTAATTTATGAAATTAAAATGTTGTATGTTAAATTATTTATGAAAGATATAATAATTATATGAAAGAAAGATAAAATTAATGAATATTTTCTTATGCCACCTAAAGGAAGATCATTACACATATTTAATAAACTTAATAGTTACAAAGTTTAACATATTATTATACAATGAAGAGCTTATGTGCTTAAATAGAAATATAAGCTCCAATAATCATCCACTTATAAGATTGTTATTAATTTTTTAACTCTTTGACATGATTACTGGATAAATTTAATAATGCAACATTAATCATAACCATATAAATAACAACCATACAATTATTTCCTCATATTCTAAAATATTATGGTTTTGACTTATTTTGGTTTTATACAATACTCGTTTAACTTTAGTTATGTTCTATTTTATTAATGTTCATCTTTAATTAGTCTATTTTGTGTATATTTTGTAATTATTAATTTTTTCCTACTCTGTATAAATTTTGTAATTGTTATTTTTTTTATATGTGTATGTTCATATCTCTATATCTCACATAATCTACAACATAATCATTGATTTCAAATTGAAGCTATCCACATTTATTGGATATTTTCTAAGATCAATTTTAATGAAGTGAGATATATAGATAAGGAAAAGGAAAAAGTATGGATAATTGAAATTACTAATAAAAGAAAAAATTAGTAACCAAGAAAAATATCATTTACAAGCAAAAAGTTGGTGATAATTACCATGCCCAATAATTTTCATTTCAAAAGATTTTATCTCACTTAAATCTTTATACAAAAATTTCCATAATTAAAATTTAAAATTAATTTTCCTTTCTTTTATATATATATATAAACTTGTTTTATGTGAATAATACCAATTTATGTGTATTTATCTAGATTAACTTATTTTATATATCACATAAATCTAGTAAAAATGTTATAATTACACAATTTATGCTATACATATTCATCTATTAAAATTCGATGAAAAATTTCTACATAGAGTAAATAAATTATATAATATTAAATAAATTTAACTTTATTTACTAAATTATCTTTTATAAATCATGGTATTCAATTTATTGAATATATCACATAATTAAATACATTGGAAAATAAAGTAGTTAAAAATTTATAGCATACCTATTCCATTTACTTTCATTGTAATATTTGGTTGATTGTTAAAAGAAATTAAAGTTTTTTTTCAATTCTTTCAACCTCGTGCAACTTAAAATATTATTGAAATTACACTTGGAAATAATGGAGTAAGCGCCAGTTGTAAGAGCCACTTCTAAGAGTCAATTTGTAGTGCCACTAAGCGCTATTTCTAAGAGTCAGTTCGTAGTTCATTGTCTGTAGAGTCTAGTTGTTTGTGGTTTGCATATAATCGACTCTGTAGAGTCTTTTCCTATTTAAAAATGTAATTAGTCTTCATTGAAGGATAGAGAAGTGAGCGTAGTCTCATCATTTGTTTGTTTTCTCATATTTTATCTTGGTATCAGAGCCATGAGGAGAGGTGAAATTTTTTATAAAAGTCCACAGGTCCCTCCTCTTGAAGGGTGTAGCGGCATAATACTCGAAGTTTCAACCCTTTTGAGAACTTCGGATTTCCGCAGTCTGTTGTGTATTACAGTGCAGAAAGTTTTGGAGATTTCCGCAGTCTATTACAGCATCAGGTGAAGACTCCCTACAGTCTATTAAATCTTTAGGTGTGGAAATTCGTGTGGAGGCATGCATGGTGTTTGAAGGCATGGAGATTTTTTATTTTTTTTAAATTGTTGGCGTGAAAATTTGGCGGTCTTTCTTGCTTTGGAACTGCATGAGGTTTGAGCATAGAAGTCTTTTTGCGTGATGGGTTTGATCCTTAGCGGATGTGCAAACGCGGATTCTATGATCTCATCCATGCTAATGTATGATCGATCCTAGCGTGAGAACTGTAAAATAATCTTGGCTTTTCCTGCTTATAGTTTGCATGCTTGAAGTTGAAGGAAGGGCTCTTTTATTAAAGTGGGTAAGACATTTAAGATATTTAAACGTGTACATTTTTTATGCAGGAGCATCATCTCACGTCAGCCAGCTAGTCAACCAGCCACGTTAGCACATGCCTTCAAAGTTGAAGAGAGGCACAACCCTCGTCTTTTATTTTGAATTTGAATGTAATTTAATGTTTAGGCTATTGAGGCGTGAGATCGCGCTTTGCATAGGCGTAGAAGTAGGTAGGCCTTAAATGTTTGAAGGCTGAGATCTAGATCCGATTCTGGACTAGACAACCCATTCAATGTAATTGAATAGGGTAGGTAGATTGGAGGGAAGAGATCTAAGAGCCCCTCTTGTAAAAGATCAATTTCGATCTCATTTTGAGTTAGTTGTAGTAGTTAGAGATGCACAAGAGAGAGTGAGTGTGCGAGAGAAGGATCCAAGACCTTGTTACAGGTCGTGCTAAGGAACACCTAATAAAAACAGGCATTTGCCATTTAATACAAACAACAACTTTTCCTGCATATTTCTTGTGTTGAATGAATGTCTGTGTGTGTTCTTATTATGTTGTGAATGTATGTTGTAGGTTTTCATTTGCAGGAGTGTGTTTGACTTCAGGTGAAGGTCTTTGAGGCTTCACACCAGGAAGGTGTGACAAAACGTTGTGAGTTTTGATAGCCGTGCACAGAGGGTGCATTTCTGAATTCTGTGGGTTTAGTCAAAGACATGCCAAGTGGGCACAGAAGTTGAAATCAACAACTCAGGAGAAAGACCTGTGAGGTTGTTGAATACCTCAGGAGGTGAGGCTGTGTAAGTGAAACATAGTTGCAGACATAATTGATGTTGTGAGTTCTGTAGAGATTTTCCAGGTGGGCATTGAGCGGGTGCAAAGGAGTGTACAGAGGAACTCGTCCGTGAGTTCATTAGAAGCAAGAATCACTAAGGATTCTTGACACTCTACCAGGAGGGCATTGAGTAAGTGTCGTATCACACAGAAGGAACTCTGTTGAGTTCAGAAGAAGACATAACCTCTGAGGAGTTCTACAAGAGCTCTGCCAAGTGGGCATTCAGCATATGCATAGTGATGCATTGAGAAGAACTCTGCTATGAGTTCAAACAGGAGAACGAAAATCACTAAGGATTCTGAGAGTTCTACTAGGAGGGCATTGAGCAGGTGCATAGAGTGCACAGAAGGGGACATAACTATTGGATGTTCTGTAAGAAGATACTCTGCTAGGTGGGCATTGAGTAGGTGTGCAGATAGGCATAGGAGAAGAGAACTCTTTTGAGTTCTGAATTTGAGGAAGAGTCCACTAAAGGATTTCTGCAGGGTTGTTGAACACCCTAAAAGACTCAGCAATCAAGTTGCTTGAGCAGAAGGATAGCCAGGAGGGCATCCAAATTCTCCATCTGTAGGAGAAGGGATAAGGATAAAATCCCTTAGAGGTCTGAGTAATTGAGAAGCTCAGGAGGAATAGCGCTTTGCATGCAGAGACTCTGCAGAGGCGCAGAAGTCAGAACCCTTCAAGGATTTGGGAGTGAAAGCTCAGGAGGAGTAGTGCTTTAAGCGCACGAAGCCGTAGCTGCAAGGAGTGCAAAGGCCAGAGAACTCTCGGGAAGAGTTCAGAGTTTTCTAAAGCTCAGGAGGAATCGTGTTTTCATACGCACAGGCGAGGATTCCAGGTGTGGAGCTCGCAGAGGAAAGAATTAAAGGGTTAGGCCTTAGACATTTGGAATTCTTTCGAGTGTTGGAAGAAAAGAACCAGATCTCGGAAGGAGCAACAACTGCCATCGGATTAAGCTGACAAGATCTGGATCGTTGAAGGATTTCACATCCAAGAGGCAGTACAGGAAGAGCGCACAGGGGAGATGATTTGAGCCGTCAGATCTTGAGCAAAGAACCCAACAATTGTTGGATCTGTCGAGAGTTTCTCGAGGTTTAAAACCTCACATGAAGAGAAACGAAAGGTGAAGTCCTCAAGGGGGGGTGATATCGGGATATCGACGTTCGGGAGTTCGGGGGTCCGGAGGACGAGAGTCCGGGCATTCAACATCCAAAGTCTCAAAAAGGAAAAATAGATCTGAGCTGTTCGATTGGAAGGACACGTGTCGCGAGATCACCCTTATCAGGGACTCAAACATCAGAGGTCAAAAAGAGAAGTTTTTCAACTTCGCGAGGGGTGAAGTCGTGAAAGAATCTAAGTCGTCCATCAAAGGAGGACAGGTGTAAGAGATCAGAGGATCTCGCGAACTTAGAGGTTCGTAGGGTGAGAGCCCAAGAGTCGGGTACTTCAAGTCCCGAAGTCGCGAAGTGCCGAAGCCGAGCACGAGAAGCATGTGGCAGAACCTCAAGGTGGGGCCCGTGTTACAGACAAGCGGACACGTGTTTCTAGGAGGAAGGGAATCAACATTCCGTTGACTTCTCACTCCTTGAGAGTTCGTAAGGTAAGAGCTCGAAGGCACGACGTTGAAACTCGCAAAGGTGCGAGAGGCGACAGGAGTTAACGATAAGCCTAGCCGGCGGTCGTGCGAGGAAGGCGCTGACAGAGTAAGAGTTATAGCCATTTCGTGATTTCAGATATCGCAGATTTGAGAAGGAAGAGTCAGGAGCCATGACTTGCGAGATTGCGAGTTGCCGAAAAGGACTTCTGGATCGATAATTTTGCAGATTCCAGTGGGAATCAAAAGAGACGATCTAGCTCAAGGGCATATAGAATGATCCTGTGAGAAAACGTAGAGGACATACTGCATCAAGTGGTATCAGAGCAGGACTTCATCTGGAGATTTCAGATAAAGAGAAGAGGAGAAGAAGACAATCGGGAGGAATGTAGGAGAAGATGGAAAACTCAGGATTTCGGAGTGACAGCAGGAGGTTTTCCAGGAGAGCAGACAGGGATAGCAATATGGCTACTGAAAGTCGAAGATACACTGGAAAGAAAATCCCAAAGTTGATGGCCAAAAGACAGTGTAAGATGTTAAAATGGTGGTTGAGGCCTACTGAAAACCTCAACAAACCAGAGAAGATGGTTCAAATATGTGAGCCAGAGACTGAGAGAAATCTTAGTGATGATAAGGAGGAAATGGGATCAGTTGAAGATCTCAAGAACTACCAGGAAGGCAGAGAAGAAATTTTTGATTGCTAGGTGGGCAAAGAGTTGAGATCAGCTGAGGATCTCACAGACTGTCATGAGGACAGCCAGGGAATTTCATATTTCCAGGAGGGCAACGAATTGAGATCACTGTGGGATCTCATAAACTGCCAGGAGGGCAGCAGAAAGTTTCCAATTTGCCAGGTGGGCATGGGAACAGAGATGGGACTATTTGAAAGTCTCATGGACTCAGAGGTGAGTTCAATTCAGCCTGAGGTGTTGATGAAGATGGGATCAGTTGATCTCATAGATTGCCAAGAGGGTAGCAGGAAAATCCCATATTTCCAGGTGGGCAGGGATGAGCATAAGAGACTATCTAAGGGTCTCACAAACTCAGGGACGAGTTTGGATCAGCCAGAGCAGCTGATAGAAGAGGAGGAAGATCAGAGTAGCAGTCTAATGATTGGGGGAATTCATGTATTCCTACCATTTTCTCAAGAGGATGCAGAAGTCTGTGTTGCAAATGTTGAGGCAGCAACAACAAAATCAAAACAGCTAGCTTAGACTGTCAGAGAAGCATTGGAGCAGATATCTGAAGTTTCCCAAGCAGAAGAAGAAGAAGAGAATGAGCATTCTGAGGAGTGTCTCAACGCTTTCAGCCAGGAAGATGAAGAAGCTGTAGCACTAAAGCTGGCAGTAGAAGAAGCCGAAGAGCAGGTATGCAGATTAATCACTCCATGGGAGATGGAGCTGAAGATGTTGGAGAATTCACTGAACAATCCAGAGCCAGCAGGAGGATTGACAGAAGAACAGTTGTCAGAGAAGGTGACTGAACAACAGGTCAGTCGAGGGAAGACTGTAGAGATGGACTTTGCAACAGCGTGGCAGGTTGAGGCCATGAAAGATGAAGAGGATGGCATGGGAGATCATAGTGATCTTCCCAATCACAAAAAAAATTTGCAGTTGAGGAGACTGCAAGAACAGAGCCAGCCACTGGAGAAGCTGGACGAAGAGATCGAGGAGATCAAAAGGCTGATGATAGAATTAGCAGAGACTGCCAGCAGGAAGGCGTTGGGCAGAAGAAAGGAAGCAGTAGAAGAAGTAGCAATAATAGCAACAGTGGCGAGGGAATGGAGTGAGGAGATAGCTCCAGGAATTTGCTTGGGATCTAGGAGGATTTCCACAGCCGAGGGTGGAAGCTCATGAGAAGGAGCTCATGAATTTTGTAGCTGAGGAGTATGATGCAGGAGCATCATCTCACATCATCCATCCAGCCAACCAGCCACATTAGTGCATGCATTCAAAGCTTAAGAGAGGCGCAGTCATCGTCTTGCATTTTGAATTTGAATGTAATTTAATGTTTAGGTTGTTGAGCCGTGAGGCCGTGCTTTGCACAGGTGTAGAATTAGGTAGTCCTTAAATGTTTGAAGGCTGATATCTAGATCCGATTCTGGACTAGAAAGCTCATTTAATGTAAATGAATAGGGTAGGTAGATTGGAGGGAAGAGCTCTAAGAGCCCCTCTTGTAAAAGATCAATTTCGTTCTCATTTTGAGTTAGTTGTAGTAGTTAGAGATGCACAAGAGAGAGTGAGTGTGCGAGAGAAGGAGCCGAGACCTTGTTACAGGCCGTGCTCAAGAACACCTTATAAAAACAGGCATTTGCCATTTAATACAAACAAGAGTTTTTCCTGCATATTTCCTGTGTTGAATGAATGTCTGTGTGTGTTCTTATTATTTTGTGAATGTATGCTGTAGGTTTTCATTTGCAGTAGTGTGTTTGACTTCAGGTGAAGGTCTTTGAGGCTTCACACTAGGAAGGTGTGACAGAATGTTGTGGGTTCTGATAGCTATGCATAGAGGGTGAATTTATGAATCCTGTGGGTTCAGACAAAGACACACCAGGTGGGCACAGAAGTTGAAATCAACAACTCAAGAGAAAGACCTGTGAGGTTGTTGAGTAACTTAGGAGGTGAGGTTGTGTAAGAGAAACATAATTGCAGAAAAAACTGATGTTGTGAGTTCTGTAGAGCTCTGCTAGGTGGGCATTGAGCGGGTGCAAAAGAGTGTACAAAGGAACTTGGTCGTGAGTTCATTAGAATCAAGAATCACTAAGGATTCTTGACACTCTTCCAGGAGGGAATTGAGTAAGTGTCAGAGTGCACAGAAGGAACTCTGTTGAGTTCAGAAGAAGACAGAACCTCTGAGGAGTTCTGCAAGAGCTCTGCCAAGTGGGCATTGAGCATATGCATAGTGATGCATTGAGAATAACTCTGTTGTGCATTCAGATAGGAGAACCAGAATCACTAAGGATTTTGAGAGCTCTGCCAGGAGGGCATTAAGCAGGTGCATAGAGTGCACAGAAGGGGACAAAACTACTGGATGTTTTGTAATAAGATACTCTGCCAGGTGGGCATTGAGTAGGTGTGCAGATAGTCACAGGAAAAGAGAACTCTTTTGAGTTTTGAATTTGAGAAAGAGTCCACTGAATGATTTCTGCAGGGTTGCTGAACACCCTGAAAGACTCAGCAATCAAGTTGCTTGAGCAGAAGGATAGCCAGGAGGGCATCCAAATTCTCCATCTGTAGGAGAAGGGAGAAGGATAAAATCCCTTAAGATTCTGAGTAATTGAGAAGCTCGGGAGGAATAACACTTTGCGTGCAGAGACTCTGTAGAGGCTTAGAAGTTAGAACCCTTCAAGGATTTAGGAGTTAAAGATCAGGAGGAGTGGTGCTTTAAGCGCACGAAGCCATAGCTACAAGGAGTGCAGAGGCCATATAACTCTCGGGAAGAGTTCAGAGTTTTCTAAAGCTCAGGAAGAACCACGTTTTCATACACGTGGGCGAGGATTCTAGGTGTGGAGCTCGTAGAGGAAAGAAATAAGGGTTGAGGCCTTAGACATTTGGAATTCTTCCAAGTGTTGGAAGAAAAGCGCCAGAGCTCGGAAGGAGCAACAACTGCCATTGGATTAAGCCAAGAAGATCTAGACCGTTGAAGGATTTCACGTCCAGGAGGCAGTACAGGAAGAGCACACAGAGGAGATGATCTGAGCCGTCAGATCTTGAGCAAAGAACCTGACAGTCATTGGATCTGTCGAGAGTTGCTCGAGGTTTAAAACCTCATGCGAAGAGCAGCGAAAGGTGAAGTCCTGAAGGGGGGGTGATATCGGGATATCAACATTCGGGAGTTTGGGGGTTCGGAGGATGAGAGTCTGGGCATTCAACAATTGAAGTCCTGAAAAGGAGAAATAGATCTAAGTCATCTGATTGGAAGGACACGTGTCACAAGATCACCCTTATCATGGATTCGGACATCGGAGGTCAAAAAGAGAAGTTTTTCAACTTTGCGAGGGGCGAAGTCGCGAAAGAATCTAAGCCATCCATCGAAGGAGGACAGGTGTCAGAGATCAAAGGATCTTGTGAACTCAAAGGTTCGTATGGTGAAAGACCAAGAGTCGGGTACTTCAAGTCCCGAAGTCACGAAAAGCGAAGTCAGGAAGTGCTGAAGTCGGGCATGAGGGACACATGGAAGAACCTCAAGGTGGGGCCCTTGTGACAGAAAAGTGGACACGTGTTGCCAGGAGGAAGGGAATCAACATTCCGTTGACTTCTCACTTCTCGGGAGTTCGTAAGGTAAGAGCTCGAAGGCACGACGTTGAAACTCGCGAAGGTGCGAGAGGCGAGAGGAGCTAACGATAAGCCTAGCCGGCGATCACACGAGGAAGGCGCTGACAGAGTAAGAGCTATAGCCATTTTGTGATTTCAGATATCGCGGATTTGAGAAGGAAGAGTGAGGAGGCACAACTCGCGAGATTGCAAGTTGCCGAAAAGGACCTGTGGATTGATAATTTTGCAGATTCTAGTGGGAATCAAAAGAGTTGATTTGGCTCAAGGGCATATAGAATGATCATGTGAGCAGACGTAGAGGACGTACTACATCAATTAAGTGGATATTTTTTTTATTAAATAAGAGAGGTGAAGTTTATTAAAAGTGGATTTTTTTTATTTTAAGTGGATTTTAGTTTTGAAGTACATAAAGTGGATATTTTGGATATTAAGGTGCATGCATGATTTAAAGGTTGATATATGCATGTGAGGTGGTGTTATGAATTGACTTCTCAGCACAGGAGAAAACTCGACAGAAAGTTACATATCCTTGGTGATTCACTTGCAGAGACTAAATTTCAGCGATGACGAATCCTCTGGCAGAGACCTACCTCAACAAATCCAACAAGTTAGATGGCTTGAATTTCATTAACTAAAAATTCAAGATGCAGACGCTCATGGAAGGATATGGTGTCTGAAACATTGCGAAGGGAACTGAAGTGAAACTAGATGCGGCTGGAGGTGTGACAACAACATAGATCCAAGATTGGGAGAAGTGTGAAAACAAGGCAAAGGTATTGTTGCGCATGTCAGTTAAAGATAGCATAATTCCACATATTAGAGAAGCTACAACTTCTGTTGCAACATGGACATCACCTAAATAATTGTATGAAACTAGTAACACAAATCACATTTTGTTCCTGAAAACTAAATTTCTAGGCATTAAAATGGATGGAAATGAATCCGTTAGTTCATTTTTGGGTCGTATTAAAGAGGTAAAAGACAAGCTAGTAAATATAGGGGAAACTGTTTCCAACACTGACCTGGTCACTATTACCTTAAATGGTTTGCTAGAATATTATCATATGTTCATAACAGGTCTCGCAACAAGAGAGAAAACTCCCATGTTTGAAGAACTAAGAGGTATTTTGCTGCAAGAGGAAGAGAGGCGCGAGAATCTAAAGCCTTGGAATAAAGATTTGACACTGTGGTCAAATAAGAGATCTGCGAGAGGGAGATCAGAAGAAAGAGGAAGAGGAAGCATTTCATGGAAGAGAGGTGGTTCATGGTAGAGAGGCAGTTCATCGCAAAGAAGACAATCTCCAAATCAAGGTATGAAATCTGACATGAATGAGTCAAAGAGTTGTTTTTATTGTGGTCGACCGGGACATATTGTTAAAGAATTTCATAAGAAGATGAGTGATGAGGCTAGGAATAAACCTAGAACACATTCAAGTCATTATGAAGAAAAATCGTCAAATCATGATCTCCAATTATTTATTGCTAGTGATGATATTGACGAACCCACAAATTTTGATTCAGAGGATCTTAGCTTGTTTGTGTCTAAAGTTGCTTTATCTATTGAAACAGATGATTCCGATGCCTGGTTTGTGGATTCCAGAGCATCAGCACATATGACATGCAATAAGATGTGGTATACTAATTTTAAAGAAACACAGAATGGAGCCAACATATATCTTGGTGATGACTGCGCTCATCAGATCAAGGGATATTTAGAAATTCCTATGACATTTCCGAATGGTACAGTTCGTCACATTCACAATGTTGTTTATGTGCCAGGAATAAAGAAAAAATGGATCTTTGTGTCCACCATTACAGATCAGAACTTGAAGGTTGAATTCTTCAAGAATTATTGCATAGTAAAGGATTTGTTGGACCACTTCCAAACTGTTGCAACAGGAGTCGGAGTAGGAGGCCTATACAAACTTGATGTTACCAACAAAGCACATCATGCACTGAATTCTACAACTATGCCAACATATATTCTTTGGCATCAAAGGTATGGCCAAATCAATCATCCTAATTTATTGTTATTACAGAAAAAAAATATGGTTGAAGGACTTCACATGTTAAAGAATGAGAATGTTGCATGTGATGGATGTGCATTAGGAAAGATGCTCATAGATGAATTCCCCTCTAATCCTGATAAGAAAAAGAGAGATGAATTCCCCTCTAATCTTGTGCATACTGATGTTTGTGGGCCTATGAAGACTCGGTCTTTAGGAGGTGCATTTTACTTTGTGTTATTTATTGATGATTGCACGAGATATACATGGGTTTACTTCCTTACACGAAAAAGTGATGTTTTTGAGTACTTTAAGAAATTCAGAACCATGGTGGAAAAGCAGACAGGAAAATCCATCAAAATCCTCTGTTCATATCAAGGGAAGAGTATAAATCATGGGACTTCAACAAATATTGCAAAGATCATGGAATAATGCAACAGTTTACAGTACCTCACACTCCACAATAGAACAGAGTCACTGAAAGGAAAAACATAAATTCGGTTGAGTGTGCACGTAGTATGATGAAAGGTAAGAACCTCTCAAATGATTTTTGGGTTGAAGCCATAAATATTGCAGTTTATTTAAAGAATAGAAGTCCAACAAGGTGTCTTGATGGAGTTACCCCTTTCGAAGCCTTGTGTGGTTCCAAACATGCAGTTCATAATTTGAAAGTATTTGGGTGTAAGGTTTTTTCTCATATTCCAAAGGAGAATAGGAGGAAATTGGATGCTAAAGCCATTAAATGTATTTTCATTGGGTATTATTCTAAATTTAAAGCATACAAACTGTTTGATCCTGCTACTCACAAAGTATTTGCAAGTAGAGATGTACTTTTCCATGAGAAAAAAGCAGGAAATCATGATGACAACAATCATGAGGAATGGTAGAGACTTCTTGATGAAGGAGTTAA
>JASDQU010291230.1:1404-13596 GCA_032191745.1 Picea mariana | reverse complement strand
GAGAGAGAGAGAGAGAGATCCAATATGTCTATTTTCTCTACAATACTTTTCCAATCCTTTGATGAGTAATTTTTTAGGAAAATAGGAATTCATAGGTACCATAATAAGGTCCAATTGTCAATGTAAAAATTGTAAAATATGAGAGATGAGTTTTCTTACCTAGGCTTTAACATTCCAACAACAAATTTAGAATTTTTTTTTATTAGATTTTCATTCAGATGCATCCAAGAAAGCCTCTAATATTTTTTTGATTCTTGAGGCTATCGTTATCGATGCTCCCCCAAGTAACAAAGTGTCATCCGCAAATTGGGGGTGCTTAATTTTTTCACTATGTGAGTTATTATAATGCTTGGTATATTGTTATTTAGTGTTTCTTGTTCCATCTTGTGGCTAGGGGAGTCTGCCATCATAATATAAAGAAAATGGGAGAGGGGATAGCCTTTGAGAAGACCTCTTATGCAGTAGAAAAAAATAGTGGGCCAACCATTCACCAAGGGTGCTAACCAGGGAACAATTTTACATGAGGAAAACTAGGAGATAAAGGTGTTGTCCATATTTAGCTTGACCACCAAGCCTTTTTATTTGGACAACATGCTAAAATGGATAGCTGCACTAAAACAATATTGTCAATAATATGCTAGTGATGTAAAATAAAATCTTGATTGTCAGAAATACCTTTTGGCATTACATTTTTTAAGAGGGAAGTAATGATTTTAGTCATAATTTTATAGGAAACATTACACGGGGAAATAGACTTGAATCTAGAGGAGGGATTGGTTTCTTTTGGGACTAGGGTGAGAACAGAGGAGTTGTTTTCCCACCTGTTTTAATAGATCTATGAGCATACTGTAGCATATTCCTTAAGTCATATTTATTGAAATTCCAAAAAAATATATAAAAGGATATCGTAAAACCATCTCAGAACGGGGTCGTGTTAGGACCAAAACTCCATATTGTTTCTTGAATCTCCGTATTTAGTTTTCATCATTTGTTATGAGTTTGGAAATTTGTTCCAATAGTTGGATTGTATTCTCTTCTTTTGAATCATTTTTTTGAGAGTACAGAAAATAAAAATGGGATTTAGACGCCTCCTTGATGCCCTCAAAATATGAAAAATTATTACCATATTCCATGATCATTTTTTTTACATTATTCCAAATTACTCTAGCTCTGGCCTATTTGTGAAAGAATTTGATGTTTATGTTCCCCACATTTATCCAAAGGCTATGGGATTTGAGCTACCAGTGCTCTTCCTCTTGCTTCGAGATCCTACAGTATTTTCTTTATAGCTCAATCTCTTTGTCCTAGACTTGACTTATGATCTTTCAGTCCTCCATATGACATTGAAAATCTTCGAGTTTAAATCTGATTTTATTTTTTTCGCAGTGGGAGAGATTGTTAGCACTGAGAGTCACCCTCATATTGCAAGAGTATAATCCTAGTACCCATCATAATGTTTGGTGGCGGTAGGTTTTATGACTGGAGGTCAAATGGACATAGCTTAGTACAAGAACGTTTAAACACAAAAACTGGACAAGCGATGCATAAGGAAATGAGGTCCTCATTAAATTTGGCCAGTGGTTAAGGTGAAATATGAGAAGAAGAAACACTTAGTGAGAAAAGTGGACAAGTATGCCATGATCATCCAGCCTTCAAGTAGCTTAGTGAAGAAAAACTCAGGCACAAGAGCACTCTTGAACTTAAGTTTAAGATACTAAAATATATCACAACAGTATTATAATCAAACCTCCATTACAATACAACTACAACAACTCATCTAGATCATCCATGCATGAGCATTTCAGCATAAGAGGAAACAAGACAACGAAATAAACTATTGAAACATGTCACAACAGCATTATAATCAAACCTCCATTACAATACAACTACAACACCTTGTTTGGATATTCCATGCATGAGTGTTTCAGCACAAAAGTAAACAGATGATGAAAGAAGTTGACTTCTATTAATGCGAAAGTATCAAGTCTTATACATGACCAAATAATAGCTTTGGTATCAAAATATTACAAAATAGGGAGCTATGCTCAACCATTCGATGACCATAACAAATTCTTACATTGATCTACTTATACTCAGATCATTCCTCAATTGCTAGAAGTCTGATATGATCTATCCATCCCATCTAAATATTTCCACATGTGTACCTTCTATGTCGAATTGTGCGTGTATCTTCCTCAGGCTGACACTTTTGTCTCCTTGGTCAGGGCTTCCATGCCTTCTATTTATGGAGTGATATGAGGTTTCAACTATCGGCCTGCGTCCATTAATGGATATCTCCTCGGGATCGATACAAGGCCTGATAAATAAGGGGCGACCACTTGTTGTGATTGGGTATGACATTGAATGAGCACGTGAATTCAGAGCTGTCAAAAGCAGTTTGGAACCATACCACTTTTGAGCCCGAAATGCACCACCTTCCGCCATGTTGTTCTCCCCAAAAACCATGGTTTATATTTCAGCCCGCTCAAAAATTTTAACATTCAAGCACGTTGCGGCCCCGAAATGGAGTGTTGTCGTTGGTCTAGTCACGATCTGATATCTTAGCAGTCTCGATATGTTAGCGCCATTGCTAAGGATTTACCTGCCTGCCAACTTTATAAACTCTTTAATTATGCTTGGGGGAGGTGCCAATTTTGGTGCTAGGGAGATTTGATGTTGAAAAAGAATATTTCTCGGAGAACGACTTCTCGAATCTGACGTGGTGACTTGACGTCACTTTTTTTATGTGTCGTGGAAAGGAGGGTGACACGTGTCACTTCGAAACGAGTGGATGATATTCCCAAAAGTGCTTGGACTGAGTGCCATGTGTCAGCGCCAGATGGACAGGTGGCAAAAGAACTGAAACTCTGTAGCAAAAACACTTCAGGAATTTGAAAACAAGGAGGGAGAGAGAATGTCGAAGCTCCAGAGTCCGGAGCAGATCTGAGATGCTAGATCTGGGAGGACACATGGCATAGATCCATGCACTCTGTGGGAATTTTTTTCGAAGGAAACCAAAAAGAGAGGAGACAAAACTCCCATAACCTGAAATGGCAAAGAAAATCAGGACCGCCCATTGGAGAAGGACACGTGGTATAGATCCACGTACTTGAGAGCAAGGGGACGGAGGAGACATTTTTCATAAAGACAAAGAGATACGAATATGAAACCCTAGTCGTTGATGGCATAGATTCATGGTAGAGATCTATTCACTTTGGGAAAATCATTTCGGAGAAAATTGAGAGGAGAAGTGCCAAAACTCCCGAAACTCGAACTTCAAAGTAAAGCATGCCCATCTGCTAGAGAAGGACACGCAGAACTTTATTTTTAATTCTAGGGCTTCTTCCTGGCACTAAAACTCATGCAAATTTATAATTTTGAATGCCTGAGGGTCGCTAATCTGAAATCCACAGGGGATCTCCAATGTTGAAAACTGAACCTGCATGTTTGCTTTCTTTAAGCCTGCAGTAGACCACTTTTGAATGTTTCTCTTGGACATTACCTATGAAACAAAAGACTCAGTTGTCATGTGACCTTGAAAACATTATGTGATAACATTTGGCTCCACGGTGGATGGCATGCTCTCTATGATCTACCAAGAACAAGTAGTTCCAGTTCCTTAGTTGTTGGGTTGTGGAGTCGAGCTCAAATACATTTCGTTGAAGACAACAGGATGATATGTACACTGCACTACTTAGAAAAAGAAATAAACACACATGCTCCAGAAGGAGCTTATTTATGTACAATCCTACACTAATTGGTTTTACAATGCGCTAGGTGAAAACAAACTTCCACCAGAGCCATTAAAGTAACCTCCTAATTGAAAAATTATTTATTTTTTCACTGATCAACAAGGGACGATAAAAATGTGACAACAAATTAATTACATCCTTCATATTACCTCTCAATGATGAAGGTAAGATAAATCTTGAAGGCTTTAGTATATTGAGGAAATGCAACTACATGTACTCCCCTACAGGGTCATAAAATAGGTAATAAAACTTACTAGGTTGGTAACAGAAAGCCTTCTCTGCTTTACAGTTGTTCACATATGGTTGAATGTCTGTGGCAAGCACAGGCGAGTGAAAGGATAATGTGGGTTGTTGCTCCATTTCTCTTTTTTCCTCTCTGATAACATCTGCTAGCTGATGGCAAGAAATCTCCTCATGTATATAAAAGGATGGTTGTTTCTCCTTAACATGCTTTGCTTGGAAGAAGATTTCATTTTCATTAGAAGGTTGGTCACTAATGCTTTTTTATTCTAAGAAAAAAACACCTTAGCATCTTCATCACTGTCTCCATAATGATCAAATAAAGGAGGAGTCTTGAATGACATACCAAGAGGTATTTTATGCCCAACATGAGAAAATTGCTCTTCATTATTAAACACATGCTTCCTTTCAAGATTCAATCCAGGAAGCAATATCTTATCATCATCGTATGAGTCAAAATTGGTTGCTCATATCTAGTTTTTTTTAGATACAGTGTTACAAAGAATATCATCTTCCAAAACAGACTCAATTTCTACACTTTCCTTTACTAAGACAGTAAACACAGCTTTCATCTGATGCAGATGAACAGGGAAGAGAAAGAGTTGATTTATCATCCAAAGCATCTKCTTCATTCTCACATCCTTCATAAGAATCAATTATATTTTTAACACAATCTTTATACTCCTCACAAAATATATGACAAATTAACTCAAAGGAATAAAACTTTTGACAATGAATATTGAAATCTGCATGAAACTCTTCAAGTGAAGAAATGATAGAAAGCTCAAGAGAGAGATACCAAATATGAGCATCTACTTGAATAGAGTACATAAATAGCTTCATACATATGTCTTCATCTTGGATGTCAAGCTGTTGCATCAAAGCATGAAATCCTAGAACATCTTCAAGAGGGTCGACATTCTCCCCTTCACAAAATCTTGGCAACAAATCTTTCCATTCATCAATTTGAGACACGGGATGTGAATAACCAACTATGGCTGAGAAATTTAATGCGGTAAACCTCCTGGCCAGGATATCCTCCATAGCCATTTGATTTGTCTCCTTCCAGTGGATTCACCAATAGATTTTGAATAATGGAGTCACCATGGTGAAAGATAAGCAGTCAGAATAATGTGTCCAGCTTCAGTTCACCATCTAAAATTGGATCTATTCGTTTTCATTCTCCCACAGAAGCTTTTCAATCTGGAACAGAAGTTGAAAAGACTTCTTGAGAAATATTTCCTTTCTTGATAATATTTTATGGGTCATCTTCGGGTGTTTCCATAGGCATCTGTGGAGTAGACCTCATGTGTCTGCCTTTGGGAGCCACAACTGAAACACTGGAGTCACTAGGTGCAAGTTTCAATCTTCAAGGTACTGATTTTTTATGCACCTTCAGAATCAAAACTTCTTTGTCGTTCAATCCCAGGAAAATGTCTTCAATCCATTCCCTAGAAATGGCACCAAGAATATTAGCACTGAGAGTCACCCTCAAATTGCAAGAGGATAATCCCAGTACCCATCAGAATATTTGGTGGAGGTAGGTTTTATGAATGGGTGTCAAATGGACATAGCTCAGTACAAGAACATTTAAACACAGAAACTGGACAAGCGATGCATAAGGAAATGAGGTGTGCATTAACTTTAGTCAGTGCTTAAGGTTAAATATGAGCAAAAGGAAGATTTAGTGAGAAAATTGGACAAGTGTGCCATGAGCATCTGGCCTTCAAGGAGATTGGTGAAGAAAAACTCAAGCACAAGAGCACTCTTGAACTTAATTTTAAGATACTGAAATATATCACAGCAGTATTATAATCAAACCTCCATTATAATAAAACTACAAAAACTCGTCTGGATCATCCATGCATGAGTATTTCAGCATAAGAGGAAACAAGACAATGAAATAAAATGTTGAAACAGGTCACAGCAGCATTATAATCAAACCTCCATTACAATACAACTACAACACCTCGTCTGGATCTTCCATGCACAAGTGTTTCATCACAAAAGTAAATAAATGATGAAAGAAGTTGATTTCTATTAATGCAGAAGTGTCAAGTCTTATACATAACTAGAGAATAGCTCTGGTATCAAAATATTAAAAAATAGGGAGCTCTGCTCAACCATTCGATGACCATTACAAATTCTTACACTGATCTACTTATACTCATATCAGTCCTCAACTGCTATAATTCTGATCTGATCTAGCCATCCCGTCTAAGGATTTCCACCTGTGTACCTTCTCTGTCGAACTGTGTGTGTATCTTCCTTGGGCTGACAGTTTTGTCTCCTCGGCCAAGGCTTCCATGCCTTTTATTTATGGAGTGAGCCGAGGTTTCAACTATTGGCCTGCGTCCATTAACTGATATCTCCTCGGGATCAATACAAGGCTTGATAACTAGGGGAGGCCACTTGTTTTGATTGGGTATGACGCTGAATGAGCACACAAATTTAGAGCTATCAAAAGTAGTTTGGAACCATACCGCTTTTGAGCCCGAAATGCACCACCTTTCACCATGTTGCTCTCCCCAAAAAATGTGATTTAGATTTCGGTCTGCTCAAATATTTTAACATTACGAGCGGCCCTGAAATGGAGTACGGCCATTGGTCTAGTCATGATCTGATATCTGGGCAGTCCTATTATTTTAGCTCCACCGCTAAAGATTTACCTACCTGCCAACTTTAGAAAATATTTAATTATGCTTGAGGGAGGCGCCTGTTTTGGTGCTAGGGAGATTTGATGTTGAAAAGGAATATTTCTTGGAAAGTGACTTCCCAAAGCTAACATGGTGACCCGATTCCAGTGTGTTTATGTGTCGCAGAAAGGAGGGTGACACGCATCACTTGGAAACAAGCAGATGATATGCCTAAAGGTTCCTGGACTAAGTGCCATGTGTCAGCGCCATATGTACAGGTGGAGAAAGAACTGAAACTCCACAGCAGAAACACTTCAGGAATTTGCAAACAAAGAGGGAGCGAGAACGCCAAAGCTTCAAAGTCTGGAGTAGATCCAAGCCGCTAGATATGGGAGGACATGCGGCAGAGATCCATGCACTCTATGGGAATGTGTTCCGGAGGAAACCAAAAAGAGAGGATCCAAAACTCCTGAAACCTGAAATGGTGAAGCAAATCATGACCGTCCATTAGAGATAGACACACGACAAAGATCTGCATACTCGGGAGTGATGGGATGGAGGAGTTGTTGACCAATATTTGTCCAGAGAGCCAAAGAGATATGAATTTGAAACCATATTCGTTGATGGCATAGATGCACGGCAGAGATCTGTGCACTCCAGGAAAATCATTTTGGAGAAAATCAAGAGGAGAAGTGCCAAAACTCCCGAAACCCAAACTCTGAAGTAAAGCATTCCCATCTGCTGGAGAAGGACACACGGCGCTTGATTTTTAACTCTGGGGCTTCTATATGCAACTAAACCTCGCACAAATTTATAATTTTGAATGCCTACGGGTCCCTAATCTAAACTTCATAGGGGATCTTCGTCATTGAAAACTGAACCTGCATGTTTTCTTGCTTCGAGCCCGCAATACACCGCTTTTGAGTGTTGTGCTTGGATGTTACTTGTGCAACAAATTACTTGGTCGTGATGTGACCTCGACAAATTTATGTGATAATAGAGATGAAAGCTTCTTTAGCCCACACTTTTAAGGTTGATTTTACAAGTTTGAGATTTTGCTCCCAAATGAAGATTGGGGTTCCTGGTATCCATGTATTCTAGACTTTGGATATTGTATCCACCAGTTCTTGAGAGTTTATCAACAATGGGTTATGATAGAAATACAAGGGACCATATTTAGGGAGTAGGAAAAGGTGGAGGAAAATTTTCTTGTGGTCTAAAGTGAAATAGGAAAGAATCCGCAACTGAAGACTGAAATATTAAAGGAGCAAATTACTATGGACAAGGAAGTAGTCTAGTCTAGTGGCCATATATATAATTCCCACTCTCTTATTTGTCCAATTTGATTTCCCTATCTTCGGATTTATATCTAGAAGATCCCAATCCCATAGTAATTCTTTCATCTTCTCCTTGAAAGGGGAGATACCAAATATTCCTCTTATTTTTTCAGAACTACTCAAGGTGACATTAAAATCCCCTACTATAATACAGTCTGAAGAAAATTTATAGTCCTTTAGGTTCATAAGAGACATCCAACAAGTCTCCTTATCCTTTGCATTCGTGAGCATATAAAAATTGAAGACTACAATGAATTTATCAGTTTTCAAAAACTTGAGTTTTGTAATGACCCGGTTATGGGTTTGATAAGAGAAAACTAAACTTACCTCTTGGGTGTTCCATAGGGTTAAGAATCCCCCTAAATCCCCATTTGAATCTTCCGCTATTCCTTCACTTTGTTTTTATATTTCATTTCTGACTTTAATCACATCCTTTGATTTCATCTTCTTCTCTTGGATCATGAGTATCACAAGAATTTAAGATTTGATGATATATTTGATGGAAAATGTCCAAGACCCTTGCAATTCTAGGAGACAAGAGTCATTATTTAACCAAATATTTGGGAGGTCCTCCTTTACAAGGATTGTTGCTTCCATCAAATTTAGATTGTTTTGAGACTACTCCATACATTTGACTATCATAGGTTGGGATCCCAATCTAATCTCTTTGTTTTCCCATTTTCCTCTCATAGTTTTTAGAGCTTTCCTCCCTGATCTAAAAGGGATATTTTCCTCTCAGGCCATCTCCTCATCCATTGACTTACCTAAGGTGACCTCCTTGTCTCAAGCATCTTGGAAAATCACTTTTCATCCCTATATTTATCAATTTCTTCCAAATCCTCTTCTATTATCACTGGATCAACTTCACGAGGCTCATTTGGGGTGGGCCTCGAATTCTTATTTGATCACTTTCTATTCTATAATAATCGAAGGGAAAGTTTTATTTTGGACTGAAGAATGCTCCATGGGGAAAGAAACCTCCCCCATTTCCTGGGTTTGAATGTCATCATTAATGTTGTCTGGTGGGTCAAGAGTGTTGAAGCTATTCTTTTGTGGAATATTGGAAATAAATTTGGAGGATTCATGGGCTCTTGAAGGAGGTGGACTCGGCCTCAATTTTTGGGTAGATTGATGGAGATTTAGAGAGGCGCCATCACCAGAAAAAAAGGAGGGTTTGGAAACAGTATTAACCCTATGGCCAGCTTTATGAGAAATAGATTTCCATTGAGATTCTTGACCTAGGACAATTGTAGATTGAGATTCAATCTTCTCATATTTTTTATCAAAATTTACATATTCGTGACAAAGTTTGCATTTGAAAGTATACTTCTCACAATCTAATTGTTGAATGTGTTTCCCATCGTCAAGGGAAATAGGAACGGATTTTGGTATTCATTTTTCTAGATCGAAATCAACACAGATGTAGACGCAGAATAATATATTTTCTTTAGGTTTGGCTCTATCTATGTAACAACCAGGAGAGTTGCCAATGCATTTGAGAGCATCATCCTTCTAGCAATGAAGAGGGAGGTGAGAAAGACTATTAAGGTCCTAACCCACACATAGGTAGATCAATGTATTCGGATGTAATAAAGGTCAATATTAATAAGAGCTTTCAATAAAATAGAATAAGGCGGATGTAAGAAGACCTAATAGAAGCTTCTTCTTCTAGAAGGATCTTCCCCTAGATGCTTCTCTTAATAGACATATTTAGTATAAATAAGGGTCGAGGGTATGAAAACCCTAGCTTGGAGATTATTGTAACAGAGCATTGCTCGACTGGAGGTTGCCCCCTCGAAGAGGCCTGTGAACATTGCTATCTGATTCAAAGTGTTATTTTTGTTGCTATTTCGTATATCATTTCTGTGTATTGTGAAGATTATGCTGGATATTTTACTATTATTCTGTCATTTCTAGCATTTCATTTCTGTTCTGCATATTTTATATATTTGGTATCTTGCAAGTGGTATCAGAGCACTTTCCTTGGCAGAAATTGTGGGTATTTTTTTTCAGGGTAGAGACGTATTCCGGCATCTTTAAGCCACAGAGATCTGTCGTTACGCGCATAAACCTGTGGTTGAGGGATTCATACACGCAGGAAATACAAGTGGTTATTAAGCGCACATCTGTTGGCCACCCTTGTAACCCCTGTTGGTACCCCTTCGAGTGTTAGCGCATCAGAAAGCACCTGTGTACGGATCGGCCTAGATTTCCTAAAGCCCTCTGTAGATAAACCTATCAGCCGTCGGACTGCTATAGTGTCACCGAGAACAGCACTCGAGAAGATACTCTCTAGTACCTGGGTAGTCAGGTAGTACGGCTAAGGGTACGGTCTATCCTCCTTAGTTAGTGCCCTGAGATATTGGAACGAGTACTACTGTTGGACCTCACACGTATATCAGAGAGCTATAGCAGAGGGAAAACCCTTGTCTGTAGAACCCTTAAATACCTAACCCTTGGGGAACATAAACAGCAACATAAACAAATTAAACCGGCGAGATCTATTAACCTGCATCTGTATTCGGGTTTCTAAGTAAATACTCTCTGGTTCAGAATTTGGGGATTTCAGCACTGCAGCATTCTTCAGACCAAAGCATAACCCCGCAGTTGTAAAAAAAAAAAAAAAAAAGTCTGGAAATTTTTTCACCATTATTTGAGACCTCTTCCATTAGATTCATCTCTTTGCCCTCATCACTTTCATCCATATCATTTTTCTACAAAAAATTTTGACCCCACCCGCTCCCTTTTCAGTTCACCCATCATCATAGCCCATATCCGTAACCAAGAACTCGAGTCTCGCTTAAACACCCTGCAATCCGGTTTACTTGAGACCCAAAAAGAAGTGCAACAACTCAGTGCTACTATTGCCTCCCGTGATGCCTCCATGAATGCATCCGTCCATGTAGTCGTGCAGTCCGCAATGGTGGAAGTCAAAAATGAACTTGAATCTGTCGTTGTAGCACTCTGCACCAAACTCAAAATCCCTCTCGATGATGATGCACCTAAAAAGACTGAAGGTGAAACTTCTTCCCATTCCTTTCAACCACATCACTTTCAAAGGGACATACGCCTTATGCGGGTGGATGTAAATAAATTTGATGGCTCAGACCCCACTAGTTGGGTCACACAAATGGAACATTATTTCTCTCTCTACAACATTACAGATGACTTGGCCAAACTTCGGTATGGTGTTCTCCATCTAGATCAAGAACGTTGGCAATGGTGGCAATGGAAAAAAACTTCCCGTCAAGGATATATTGCTTGGACCTAATTTTTTGCTGAGCTTTATGAACACTTTGACACTGACACCAACCATTTGGGCCGTTTGACAAAATTGAAGCAATCAGGCACAGTCGAAGACTTCATAACTGCATTTGAGTGTCTGGATTTTCGAACAGAGGGCATGACTAATGCTTTCTTTCGAGAGTGCTTTATCAGTGGCCTCAAGGAGGATATTAGGGCCCATGTCCTCATGGCTCGACCTACGACTTGGGTGGAGGCTACAAAAAAAGCCAAAGAAGCACAAAAAATTGTTTCCTCTCAAAATTGTAAGCCTTCCTTTTTCCCGCGCCCTAAACCAGTAAACCCCACTACTCCCTCTGCCCCATTAAAAATCCAAAAATTGACCCGGGCTAAAATGACTGAACGCCAACTCAAAGGCCTCTGTTATAACTATGATGACAAATATTTCCCAGGCCACAAATGTAAGGAACAAAATCTTTTTATGTCCATCTCTGAGGATATTCAAGAAGACGATGATGACACTTCCCCTGTGCCCGAGTCACCAGAAACTTCTGAAATAAACCCTCCTTCCGACCCTCCTGAAGAGGAACCCATCATTTCCCTCAATGCTCTCACCAGCTTCTCTGCCCCCCAAACTCTCAAGCTAATCGGTTATATCAAGCACCGAAAGGTCATCATCTTGGTTGATAGTGGCAGCACCCACAATTTTATTCATCATCGCATCGCCCAAGAAACACATTGCTATATCCATGTTGTCAATAATTTCCAAATCATGATTGCCAATGGTGGCTCTATGAAATGTGGCGGGTGCTGTGAAAATGTGCGTCTTCAAATAGGTGACTACAACCTCAAATCCCATATGTTTGTTATTGACATGGGAGGTTGAGACATTGTGTTGGGTGCCGAATGGCTCAGAACCTTGGGTCCCATTCTCATGGACTTTCAGAACTTAACCATGCAATTTGACCAAGGAGGCCACAAACA
>JASDQU010291229.1:0-14341 GCA_032191745.1 Picea mariana | reverse complement strand
GCCATTTCGTAATTCGGCATTTCGGGATCCTTGTGGTGAGCTTAGCACCTCTAGCTTCTTCCTCCTTCTTCCATCGATGTGCCCAACAGCTGTGACCATGCGCTTATGCATAAAGCGCTTTTGCGATTTCGCATTTCGTGAATTTGGAGATGAGGCATCTCGACTCTCCAAGTCGCGATTCTCGAAACCCCGAAATGGAGCTTATCTGAACTGACTCCTTCCCTTCTCGTGACCACCGACGGTGACCATAGGCTGTGCCAAAAGGCGCTTCATATTTCTTGAGTTTCCACCCCATGCTCCGTTGACTCCAAGTCAGCGAAATTCCAATCGCTTGCCACTTGTCTTATGATTCGACGGTTCAGATCTGATCTTGATTCAACGGCTCAGATCATATCGCGATTTCGCATATCGCGATTTCGACATTCTTGTTGTGAAGTGTTTCGACACTACTTTCGGTATCCGAAACCTCGAAATGGGGTTGGATCAACAGTCCACATCAAACCTTGATCTGACGACTCAGATCATTTTGCTATTTCGCTTTTCGCGATTTCGGCATTCCCGTGGTATTGTTTCTTGCCTCTCCAAGTCGCGATTCGCGAAACCCCGAAATGGCGTGGGATCAACGGTCCTGATCAACACTTGATCTGATGGCTACGATTAAATCACGATTTCGACATTCCTGTGGTGAATGTTCTTTTACATCTCTAACTCCCGATCCGCGAAACTCCAAAATGGAGTCGGATTGACGGTCCAGATTGCCACCTTGATCTGACGGTTGAGATGATTTCGCGATTTCGAGAGGTGAGAGGTTGGAGCATTTCTAAACTTTGACTTTCCAGTCAACGAAATGCTGATCTGTGTCCACGTGTCCTGCCTGAAGATGGACGGTCCTCCTTCTTTCGGGATTTTGTGAGCCCGCTACTCCTTGCACTTTAAAGAACGTGCAGGTTCTTCCTGATCCAACGATGGTCGGATCTTACGCTCAGATCTGACGCCTAAGATCCGTCCTCCATCTTTGCGCTCCTCCTGTCTGGATTCAGATCTGACGGTCATCGGGAATTGTGAATGGGATCCAACGATCAATGTCGCTTCTCCGCCCGAGCTTACGCATCCTCCTTACTTAGAAGAATTTCTAAGTGTCAAAGGCCTCGACCTTTGATCTGCCTGTGATCCTGAGTGCGCTATCTCTCTTGAGCTTTAGCAATGAGTTAACCTCATCCCTGGTGCACACCTACGCACTGCATTCGACTCTGCGCTAATTCCTCCTAAGCTTACTTTGTTCCTGTTTTGCCATCGATGCACACTCTGATCTTGCCATCAATGACAAGCTCACTTTGCTTGTTAAACCTGCCAACAATCCTCTGCATTATCTCTTCTGAACTTATCGAGCTTGCTCTGCAGCGTCTTCCTAAAATACTTCTGATGCCCGTCTGTTACATTCTTCCTGTACTCATGCCATCTTCACTGTTGTACTTGCCATCAATGACAAGCATACGCTGCCTGTTAAACATTTGCCAACATTGGCTGCCCAAAGGACATCCACACAACACTAAGAGGCCCTCCAAGGGGTTTGGTAGCTATCTCTCAACCCTACCTTGCAAATTTTCATCATTTTGGTACGTTTTTTGCCTCTTTTTCTTGCTTGTAGTGGCTTACACTCTTAGAGGAAGAAGTGGTACAGCCTTCCTCTTTGTGTGAGCTTGTTGGGTAGCATAGATCTAACCAGGGTTTCATTTTTAGCATTTTCTTGTTCCCTTTTTAGCTAAGACGTGAGGTTTAGAAGGTGAGGGGCACCTTCTCAACCTCGGACGTGGGGTAGAGTTGTCTCTTGGTTGCTTGCTTGTTTGATAGTTTACCTTCTTAGTTTCTCTCTCTCTTTATCTTTTATTTGTTTGCCCTAATCTCTAAATCTTAAAAGAACTTAACCTAACTAAGCAAAACCTAATTAATTGCCTACCTAGTTGGGAGAGGAATACCCCAATAGGTAAGGTTAAGTGGTTGATGATCTATGGTTTAATGCTATCCTTGTTTAGATTTAGATCAAACACATAATCATTGTCTTAAGCCTATTGGGAGGCATAATAAGTAACCTAACTAGATCTTTATTTGCTTAGTTGANTTTATCTTTCTATTGCTTATATCTATTGGAATCCATTTGCTTGGGTTTGAATGTTATTGATTGGTTAAGTAGGCAAACACACTAAATTTTCTTTCCATCTCTTGAAGGCAAGTTGTCCTTGCCATTGTGATTTCTTCTTAATAGCAAGCTCATATGTGGATGTGATAATCTAAATCTTTTTAGCCATCATTATTTGCTTTACATGTGTTTATACTCTTAATTGCATAAGCTTGAAGCAACACACTTAAAAGCTCATAACAGTTTCGGCCATATCACCAAATCACACTTTAAAAGTGTCTTAAAATCTTGAAAACACTCTAATAACCACCTAAAAGTCTACCTAATCAATATATATACTTAATAGACTATTTAGGGTACCTTAGACCACCATCTCCACCATCTAAAACGAAGCTGAGGAAAACAACGAAGGGTGTAGGTAGGGGACTGTCTCACGGCGCACAGGATGTGTCCTCTCCGGGAAGTACTCTTGTTTTGGGCTGACCTGTGAAGCTAGGGTGGCAACACTTATTGAGCATCCAACAGTTATTTGGCAATAGGAGGAGGAGGCTTTGGTGAAAGCTTTAATAAAATTTGATAAATCTTGAGAAAGCCTAATAATTAAACCCTGGACCAAACCTAATAAACTACTTGTGGGTTTAACAACTAAGAGTGTGGATCATCTTCAATAATCTTTATAATGGTTGTGCTTAAATCTTCTAAATCTTTTGAATATGTTGATGATATAATGTGTTGATGATGATCTCATAAATGTGGTGATGTGATGTGATGCTTTAGTCTTTTGATATCCTGCACACATATAAGTAAAACGTGGTTAGCTTGCTTGTATCAGTTGTATCTTAGATATTCTTTATTTGTAAATCTTGCATCAAGTACTTTGTGGATATCTCATTTGTGAATAGATATTTTGTAATTCTTTTGTAAGTACTTGTAAGTAACTTGTAATCTACTTGTAACGAAACACCACTTAACATAGTTGACCCCTTGCCCAATCTTTAGGCACTAGTCTTAGTTGACCTAGGGAAAAGGCTTGCTTTACATGCTAACCCTTGCATCTTGCATTGTTGCCTTAGCATCTTAGGATTAGAATCCCCCAAACCTTGTAAACAATTAAAACAAACTCCTAGAACTTAACTTTAACACAACTAGTAACTAAGGTCTACCCCCTTTGGCTTCCCTAGGAGTAAGCCTAGACGGAAGAGGTTCCGGTCAAAGTGACAGCGTGGGCTGTGAACCTAGGCATTGTGCCTCCAAGGACACACTAAGTGAGCTGGACTTAGCTCACGTTTGCAAGTGTGTATAAGGACGACAACACCCCGGAGTTGGGTTTTCCATTGCAATTTTTTTGGTGTTAATGTGTGTGATTGGTTTCTGATTTATTTCGTTGTGCTTTCCAAAGTTATTTATTATAACTCAGTTATATTTCTGTTATAGATTAGATTTAGAAATTTTTTTGTTCTTCAAATTTGGGTATAAAAATCTATTGAAACATAAATTAAGTTTGCTGAATTTTAAGGAAAAATAACAGGATGATCATGGTGGTGCATACATTCTTGAAACTATATGCCACCACCTTTCATTTGTAGTTATCTAAGGAGCTCGAGAGGACAAACCTTTGGCGTAGGGGATAGGCAGGTTTCAAGCCAAGATATCAGATGATGGATCATATCCTCACTCTACGGGGCATCTTTGAGGAGGTGAGACATTGCTCTTTGAAAGTCTTCTGTTGCTTTGTAAACTTTTAGAAAGTCGTTGACTCAGTTCCATGGGAAGCCATGTTCTAGATGCTTTGAGACATTGGAGTCTCAAAAGATTCTTATAGTCGCTATTATGCGACTCTATAAGATAGTCCTTGGTTGCCTTCGTACAACACATGGATTGTTTGATTTCATTAGGAACATCATTAGGGTGAAGGAAGGTTTCCCCCTCTAGCCCACTTTATTTGGTATCTACATAGACAAGTCAGAGGTTTTTTTGCATGAGCACATCCAGCCAAGCGACTATTGTCTCCTCCGTCATGTTCTAATCTCCATACTCTCCATTGTCTATGATGTGGTCTTGTTGGATGCTCTTGCGATGTTTTGCGACATTCGAGAGTTGACGATGAACCTTGGGAAAACTAAGGCGATGATCTTCAATTGCTTGAAGAAGACCCTTTCGGGTTTCCACTTTTACTTTAAGGGGGGGAGGAGGTTGAGGTTACCACTGCATACACCTATTTGGGGGTTTAGTTTTCAGGTCCTAATTTGGGTTGAGATTGGCTCTCTAACCTTGAGTGAATAAGGGGTATGATTCCCTCGCTCTTATAGGGAGATAGCGTTCCAACACCATTTTTGGGATATCTTGTCCAAATTGGACCTCATGGACTCCATTAGACCCATAGTTTTGTACGGGTCATAGGATTGGTCTTGCACGTGTAGAATTTGGACTCTCTTGCTTCACCATATGATCATATGCAAGAGGATAGTCCCCTAGTCCATCATCTCGACAGGGTTTGCATCACACCCCTTCTTGGTTGAGATTGTCCTTAGACTAGTAGAGTTGTTGCATCGCCTCTAGAGATTTTTTGACTTGGTAGTTGGTGGTGATTGATACCCATATCTTGCTTACTTCCAGGAGATCGTAGTGCTAGTACTTAGAGGTTTCTTATTTTCTTTAATCAACGAGTATATTGATAGGCTGCCTGCCCCTATTCAGGTACTCTTTGGATGCTCTTGATCATCTCTTGCCTAATAAGCCGGAGATGAATGGGAGTATTAGGGGGGGTATTTATAGACAATGTCTAGGTCAATTGATTTCCCTTGCGGGGGGCTTGAGATTGAAGATGGCCTTTTATGTAGAGCATTGCCTCATAGTGCAACGCCCCTACATGCTTTGACAGTAGATGCATGGGCTCAGGATGCCCCTAAGCTAGTTTCAAGTGGGTTCTCATTAACTTTGGGCAGAAGCTGAGCACCGGGTACCACAAGAGGACATGTTATGTTGGATTTGGCATATACAAGAGATAGAAATAGAGGAGCAATCTATATTCAGATTCTCCCGCTACTATGAGATACAAGGTCGTTTCTATTGCCTATTTAGGGAATCTGATAACTCCCTCTCCACCTTTTTCCAGTATCTAGATTGGCAGTGTTTGACATTATACTTGGGAGAGGGACTTGGGCTTAGAGCTCACATTCCCCAACCACCCTCTATTGGACATTGCTTTGAGGATTACATATTTCGTTTTGGCAATCCCGGTGGATAGGGATACCAATAGGAAAGTAGAGTGCAACGCCATTCTAGCCACTAGATCCATTAGACCTCGAGGGGAAACCCAACCTTGGCAGTATGACCCATACAACGCTGTCATATGAGGTCTTGTGACAACTCACACCAAACCGACATACAACCCCCCTCAACCAGCTCATGGCAGTGGGTTACCTCTTCTAGTTAAAGGGACATCCCTTGGACTCAATCTAGTTCATCCCACTAGTTTTATATATGAATATTCTTTTCTTTGGCCTTCATTGGTAGGAGAGATTCCCTTTCGATTTCAGATGAGAACCTCCTTTCTCCTTCATCCGATTGTAGACTTTTGGAGCATTAAGGCTCTTCTCCTTATACTTGGCTCTAGAGCATTGTATTTCTTCTTTCTAGGATTGTGACAATTGCTCTTAGATCATATAGACTACCATTGATTTTTTCTTTTATAAGAGTGGCCTTGACACTCCCACTTTGTATTGCAACTTGTGTACTGAGAAGTCCTGTTGACCTTATTTGGGTCATTTCTGGACATGAATAAATTTATCTTATTATCTCATTGTAATTAGACTCTCCTAGGGGGCTTTTGCTGGTCAAGAGAGGAGGATGGATAGCAGCCGTGAACTGCATTGTAACCAAAGATTGTTGAAATATACCGAGCAACCATTGAATGTTGGTTTTCCCTTTTGAGTTTCTAGGGTAAACATGGTGTCCATTGTGTCTTGAAAGGTCTAAACATTTCGCCATGTCACGTAAAATGCCATGTTAATTCTTGTACTTAATTGTTGCCTGTTTATTTCAATGGTGTGAGAATTCATTTTCCATATGCAAATGAAGATCACCAACAATTTTGTATTACCCATCGTTTGATTCACTCTGAAATTGAAGATCCATGGTTTCCATTAAGTGACTGTTGCAATTTAATAGTTGGGTTTCTAAATCTAGTTGCAAAGAATAATTAAAAAATCTTGATGAGATCATGGGAACAACAATTAATGTCTTGAAGGATGTCGTTGGTTGTTGGACAACCACACTCAACCATTTCCTTGAGCCAAATGGTTGTACACACCTCCTTTAGCATCAATTACATTTTAGATCTTGCTAGAGGTTGTGGGAGGCCATACATAGGCCGTATGTAGGCTGTACAGGGCGTATGCAGGTTGTACAGGCCGTACATAGGTTGTAGGTTGTGAGGCCTCTTCCCTAAGATGTGCGAAGAGGATTTTTTGGGCATGAGAGTAAAAACTGGGGATGTCAATGCTGGTAGGACGCTCACATAATTTGTTGAACAAAGAGTCGATTAGTGTGTTGTGCGTTGGACTTAGAATGGGATGATATCGTTGCCTTCTCTAGATTATCTTAACCCTTTTGGCATTTGTGAACGTTCCTTTGACGTATAGAGGGTCAAGCTGTTTCATACATACATGGCTTAATTAATTGTTATTTGGTTCATGCTTACGTGAATAGTCATCTCACATGTTTAATTAATTGCCATCTCGCTTGAATTTTGGTGAATGGCGTTTAGATTGAAGCGTATGGCATGGTGTGGGTTATTTATTAATTTATTATGGCCACCTTTTCATGAAGCCGTCTCTTATACATGTGAACTAACGACACTCTCATATGTTTAAAGAGTGACTCTCATACATGTATTCATTTATTACCCTTTTCATCCATGCTCTAGATAATTGCCATTTCATATATATACATATATGGTTTAAATAAGGGCTAGCCCATATATGCTTTAATGAGTGATGTTCAAGTTCGAATTGCTATGGCAAGCTTGAGAATTGTCACATGATAAACATAGGTTGGTCATTGAGCAACCTAGTTTGTTTATTGGTTGCATTGACTCCTCTACTGTTGAAGCTATTCACTCATTTGAACAAACTACTGGTCCATTAGTTAATGAGGAGGATGGGTTGAGTTGATAGAAAGCATAACTATTATGAGTGCACCTCACAATATGTAGTATACCTGAAGAGAAACATAGCTGATCCTCGCGTGTCTGCTTGGTGATAACAAAAGAGAAGTTTGCACTTAGAATCTCGTTTATTATTACCATTGTTAGCTAGTTGTTGTGTGCAGGCTACATCGAGAATAAAGGCCTTGTATCCATTTAGAGGACATATATCTTTGCATAAGACAACAAAACATAGATCAAAAGTTAATTAACAAGAGTATTCATGTTGGTGAAGCGAGTGGGATATAAGTCCCTCGGATACAGATACGGTTTTCCATCTATGTACCCTCATGCAAGGTGCTCTTACTCTAACGATGTCCCACGTGTCCTCTAATGTGTCCACTGCTACTCTCATGTGTGTCAATGTGGTGACTAAGCTCCATTGCTCCTCTTCAATGTATGTCTCCGAGTCCATCTCCAACATCCATGAAGTATACTCCTCATCCCAAGTGTCCTCAAGTCAAGTGTCCAACCTCCAAGGCATATATCACATGGTCCCATGCTCCAAGGGTGAAGTGCCCTCGTCCAAGTGCCCAATGCCCCTCCTTTTAGGTAGGTACCTCCCCTAATCGAGCAACCAACTCTCCATTGTGTGCATCCAATGGGTTAGTCATCATGCTAATTAGGGTAGCAACCTCCCAGGTATGGGTGCCATGTTAGCACTCCAACCAAGGTTAAGCATCCACCTAAACTAAGCCATCCATATGTCCATGAAGCATCGCCAGGGGCTAGGGGACATAATGCTCTCCTAGCAAGGTGAAAACACTTTTGGAGTAACCCCAAAAGCTAACACGAACCTTTACGAGCTACTGTCAAGTGGGTAGGCCTACAAAAGGTTGCAAATATGGAATGCCTATATCTAGAACTAGAGAAATCTAAAGCCACTATGAGGAGGATAAGGAATGACATGTCACGAAGTCTAGATGGCCTTCTTGTTGAATTTTACAAAACAATGTGGAATGTGATTTGTCCAGGTTATTTGAAAATGAGTAAAGATACCGTCAAGATTTGATGGATGGATGAGTGGATCAGAATGAGTTTGATTAAACTCATTCCCAAGGGCTCCAAAAGGAAATTGGTTGGTAGATGGTGATCCATTGTGCTTCTAAATGTCTCTTCCAAAATATTAGCAATGACCCTTACTAAAAGGATTAAATTACTTGTTTTAGTGGTAGTTGGACTAGAGAAAGCAAGTTTTATAAAAGGAACATTTATTCTTGACTATCTCATCACAACTTGGGACCACATTGAGTTGTCTTGCAAGTTTGGACAAAAATTCTATCTATTGAAGATAGATTTTGATATGAATATGTTGGATTTTCTAGGATTTTGGTCCTTTATTGGTGTTGAGGCAACCCTTTTCACCCAAGATTGTGTTGAAATATTGTAACTATGAAGAATATTCTAATTATAATTGAGTTCTTATCTTATAGATCAAATCCCCTTTTGAGGATTGATCATGTCGGGACTTATGTATGAACAAATCCCCTCTTGTGGATTGGTCAAATCATATTCATATGGTGGTATTTGAGAAGTCGGCCCCTAGGGTTTATTAAAGTGGTTTTAACCACTATTGGAAGAAGTTGACCCTGCTTGGTGAAGAGACATAACCCTAGTGCTCCTTAGCTAGTATAAATAAGTGAGGATGGTGCCTCATTCATTCACTCACTCAAGTCACTCATCTAGTGTGCAAGTTTGAAGGAAGCTGCAGTTGCCAGAAGGAGAGAGAGGCGCATTGCTCAGTCTTGGATATTCTCTTGTTGGCAATCTATATTAAGGAAGTTTTTGCTGGGTTTTCTCCCCCATGAGGGTTTCCCAGGATAAATGTTGTGTACCTTGTGATTGTGTTTCTTTCAGTGATCCTGCTTATGCTATTATTGTCTAGTAAATTGAAAAGAACTTAATAGCATCTCTAAAATTAACATGGTATCAGAGCTTAATTGAATAGAGCATCTTTCACTGGGCAACCAAAAACGTCATTGTTGCCGTACAAGAAAATTAGGGATTTTTATTGGAAGAGAATTTCATCCTAAAAACTATCTAGGGAAGTGTGCCCTAGCCTAGCAAACTCATTGGCATCTTGAGCACACCTTTTCAGTGGCCAGAGCCTTTGGAAAATGAAACCCTAGTTTTCATTGGTACCAAAAAACCAGAAAACCAGGAAACTAGAACGAGTACCAGAAGTACCAGTCCAGATTTGCGCAGGCTCAGTTTCAAAGGGAAAAATTTGGATTTTTTGAAAATAGACTGCACCAGCCTACTCGCCTCAGCCAAGCGCATCTCCTGGTAAGTTCAGATTTAATTTCTGAGCACTTTCAATTTTTGGTCATTTTCCCAGCTCCAGGGCAAGATGTCTGCAAGCACCAAGCTTGTTGACAAGTTAGAAGGTGCGGAAAACTTCCGTGCCTGGAAGTATAGGATTGCACTCATTCTTGAAGAGAATGACCTTACAAGATTCATCAAGGAAAATGTACCAGAACCCGCAGATGCTATAGCCAAAGTAAAGTACCAGAAGGAGATGGTTAGGGCCAAAAGAATCATTGCAGACTCTATGAAAGACCACTTGATCCATTAAGTGTCTTCTAAGAATACTCCAAAATAAATGTTTGATGCCCTAACTAGAATGTATGAAGGAAGGGATATCAATCGGAAGATGAACTTAAGAACCCAACTCAAGAATACAAAGATGCAGAAAAGAGAAACCGTTCATGACTACTTCTCTAGGGTTTCTCAATTCAAGGAACAACTAGAAGCAATTGGAGACAACCTAGATGAAGATGAACTCATAATGACAGCTCTTAATGGTCTCGCAAGACCTTGGGATGCCTTCATCCAAACTATCTGTGCAAGAAAGGAGAAACTCCAATTTGACAGTCTTTGGGAAGAATGTGTTCAAGAAGAAGCAAGAGTAGCTAACCGAGAAGCAATACTACTAAGGGATGAAGATCAAGCCCTAGCTGCTCATGCTAAAGGAGGAAAGAAAAGGTCTCCCTTCCAGAAAGAGACCCACCTACATAAGGAATCTCACACCTACACAAGGAATCTCACTCCCCAAAGAGATTCACCCATTTCCATAAAGAATCTCACCCTCCAAGGAGATTCTAGAAGTTTCAGAAAGGACAAAGAAGAGAAAAAGATTTCTCCTCTTATCAATACTACCATTGTGACAAGATGAGACATATTGCTAAGAATTGTCGAGCTAGAAGAGAAGAATACAAGAAGAGAAATAACAAAAGACACCATGCCGTTGCAGTTGAAGATGATGAGCCACCAACAAAGATGATTAAAGAAAAGATTGAAGACTATGTATTATTCTCTGCCCTCTCAGGATCTGTGTCACCTGGAGAGGACACTTTGCTCATAGATAGTGGTGCTTCTAAGCACATGACAGGTCAGAGAGACATCCTCTCTAGCCTTATAGAAAAGAACTTTCCCCTGAAAGTTACACTCGGAGATGATTACCAGTACCCTATCAAAGGAGTAGGAGAATCCACTTACAAACTTGATTCAGGGACTCCAATGAAATGAAGGATGTACTATATGTACCAGGTTTGAAAAAGAACTTACTTTCTATCTCAGCTTTAGATAAGAAAGGTTTCATGGTTGCATTCATAGATGGTGGAGTCCTTATGTGGCCTAAAGGAAAAACCATAGAAGATGCAATTGTTATTGGAACAGAAGAAGGTGGCCTATATAAATTGAAAGGTCACTTAGATGCAGCTTTGATTCACTCCACTGAGAGGCCATGTGAACTTTGGCATAGAAGACTAGCTCACATCAACTACAAAGCCTTACCATATGTAAGCAAGGTAGTTACAGGTCTATCGGAATTCAAGGTTGATCATGAAGGTGTGTGCAAGGGATGTGCACAAGGAAAGAACATAAAGAATCCTTTCCCAAAAAGCGACAGTAAAGCAGAAGGAATCTTGGAGATCATCCACTTAGATGTATGTGGCCCAATGACATCAACCTCTCTTAGTGGGTATGTATACTATGTGTCATTTATTGATGATTATTCTTGCAAGACTTGGGTTTATTTCTTGAAGTCAAAAGATGAAGTATTTGGAAATTTCGAGGAATTCAAAGCCTTGATAGAAAATCTCTCTGAAATATCAAGTTACTCAGGTCAGGTAATGGAGGAGAATACACCTCAAAAGAATTTGTAAGCTTTTTGCAGAGATGCCGAGATTAAGAGGGAGCTCACCACTCCCTATAATTCTCAACAAAATGGTGTAGCAGAAAGAAAGAATAGAACTATAATGGAAGTAGTGAAGACTATGATCCATGATCAAGATCTTCCAATGCACTTATGGGCTGAAGCAGTAAGAACAATAGTGTATGTTCAAAACAGATTATCCCATAGTGCACTTGGATTCAAAACTCCCTAAGAAATGTTCTCCGGAAAGAAGCCAAAAGTAAGCCATCTCAAGATATTTGGTTGTCCAGTGTTTATACACATTCCGAAAGAAAAGAGAACCAAGCTGGACCCTTCAGGAAAGAAGGGAATATTTGTTGGACACTGTGAGGCCTCTAAGGCCTTCATAATTTACATACCAGGTTTCCATCATATTGAGATCAACAAAGATGTAACCTTTGATGAAGATGCGACACTCAAGAAATCAAGGAGATGCCAGCTTGAAGTATATGAAGAAGAGCTTGTAGCTCCCAGAGTTGCAGAACCGGTGAGGGAAGTTACAAATACCCCCGATGATTAGATTCCAGAAGATCATGATATGATAGAATCTCAAGAATCTCCCCAAATGACAATCTCTCACAAGAGAAAGCCAACTTGGGCAAGGGAACTCATTCAAGATGGAAAGAAGTATGGTGCCCCAGAAGGAACCATGAGACAAGTCAAGAAACTTAATCCATTCTCCAGTTATATGGATTTGATGTGTGATCTCATAGAAAATGAGCCTACTTGCTTTGAAGAAGCCATTCAGAAGAAAGAATGGGCAGATGCCATGACAGAAGAATACCAATCCATTATAAAGAATGATGTATGGGAAATAGTTCCCAGGCCGAAGAACAAAGATGTGGTATCTTCCAAATGGTTATACAAGATAAAACATGTTTCTAATGGAAGTATTGAAAAACATAAAGCAAGGTTTGTAGCTCGTGGCTTTTCTCAAAAGGAAGGCATTGATTATGAAGAGACGTTTGCTCCTGTAGCCAGATACACTTCTATCAGAACCATCATAGCTCTTGCAGCCAAGATTAAGTGGAAGTTACACCAAATGGATGTGAAAACAACCTTCTTAAATGGTGTTATTGAAGAAGAAGTGTATATAGAACAACCTCAAGGGTTTGAAGGTGAAGATAGAAAGACTCATGTCTGCAGGTTGAAGAAGGCTTTGTACGAATTGAAGCAAGCTCCTAGAGCTTGGTATGGAAGAATTGACAGTTTCCTGACGAGCTTGGGCTTTACCAAGAGTAAAGCTGATTCTAACCTTTACTTCAAGGTTATGAGTGATGAGCCAGTTATATTGCTGTTGTATGTGGATGACTTATTCTTAACTGGAGAAGAAAAGCTCATCACAGATTGTAAGAAGAAGCTCGTTGCAGAGTTTGATATGAAAGACCTAGGCTTAATGCATTATTTCTTAGGTCTTGAGGTTTGGCAGAGCCCAGAAAAGATCTTCCTTAACCAAGGGAAGTATGCAGTTGAAATACTGAAGAGGTTTGATATGTTGGAATGTAAAGCCATGAACACACCCATGGAAACAAAGTTGAAGCTCTTGGTTGATACTTTGTCAAAATTGGTTGATGCTATGTTGTACAAACAGATCATTGGATCGTTGATGTATATGATGAATACCAGGCCAGATATATGTTTTGCTATGAACACCTTGAGTTAGTATCTGGTAGAGCTCGGATGTGTTCACCTTGTTGCTGCAAAACATGTGATGAGATACCTTAAGGGTAGGTTGGACTTTGGTCTCTGTTATAATGGAGATCATGACTTCAGACTGGTTGGTTATACCGATTCAGTTTGGGCTGGAAGTGTTTATGACAGAATGAGCACTTCAGGATGTTGTTTCAGTCTGGGGTCAGCCATGACTTCATGGCAGAGTAGGAAGCAATCCAGTATTGCTCTCAACACAGCAGAAGCAGAATACTTTGTTGCATGTTCCGCCAGTTGTGAAGCCATATGGCTTCAGAAGTTGTTGACAGGTCTATTCGATCTGGAGATGGAAGCAATAGTGATTCTATGTGATAACCAAAGTTACATAAAGATGACAGAGAACCCTGGGTTCCATGATAAGTCGAAGCACATAGAAATCCGGTATCACTACATTCGTGATATGGTGCAGAGGGGAGTTGTAAAGCTCCAATATGTTGGCATAGATGAGCAAGTTGCAGATGTGTTGACCAAGCCTTTGTCTCGTCTAAAGTTTGAATACTTTCGAGACAAGCTTGGTATAGTCTGAAAGGACCTCCCTTGAAAGGGGGAGTGATGCTGATGATACTATGGTATCCTGACCAACAACGGGTATCTCAGTTAGGATTTTATATCCTAGGGGACTGATCATCCCTGGACAGATCCCGAAGGTCCGGTAAGGACTGTCTGTCAGAGTACTTGTACATGTATATGCTAGCTGTGGTTAGTAGTGGTAGCTTCGTTAGGATTTTTATAATCCTAGGGAATCTTATGATTCTTGGGTAGATCTCGAAGGTCCGGTAAGGACGGTCTGTCAGAGTACCACATGGTAGCTCAGTTAGGATTTTATATACTAGGGAATCTTATGATTCCTGGGCAGATCCCTAGGGACTATCAGAGTACCACAAAATGTTGTTATTACACCTGCCTCGTTTTGTTGCTATATGTTGATGATGTTGTTGTTCCCGCCTCGTGTTGTGATGATGTTGTTGTTCCAACCTTGTGCTGTGATGATGTTGTTGCTCCAGCCTCGTGTTGGGATGATGTCGTTGCTCCAGCCTAGTGTTGTGATGATGTTGTTGCTCTAGCCTCGCGTTGTTGATGATGATCCTGTTGA
>JASDQU010291226.1:8067-22476 GCA_032191745.1 Picea mariana | reverse complement strand
TCTGTCACAGTTTGTTCCAGATCCGGGTGGATCTGTGGAGATTGGTCTGTGTCCGCACTCACGAATTTATCCTTGAACATCAGCAGAGGATGCCTCAACAGAGAGGTTGATTAAGGCCATTGCCAGGATGAGCTCAAAGACAAAGATGGACATTCCCATCTATGAGGGGAGTCTAAATGCGGAAGAGTTGTTGGATTGGATCCGAGCACTCGACACCTACTTCGATTATGAGGACATCGAAGAGGACAAGAAGGTAAGGCATGCTGTTACTAAGTTGAAAGGAAATGCAGCCTTATGGTGGGATGAGTTGCAGGCAGATAGGTGCTGCAAAGGAAAACAAAAGATTAAGAGCTGGGACAGGATGATCGCTAAGATGAAAGCGAAGTTCATCCCGAGAGATTACCAGATCACTCTGTTCAGGCAGATGCAAAACCTGAGATAGAAGTTGATGACGGTGAAAGAGTACACCGAGGAATTTTACAGGCTCAATATTCGAGCTGGTCATCGGGAGAGTGATGACGAAAAGCTGGCGAGATACCTGAATGGGCTGAGGTATGACATTCAGGATGAGTTGAGTATGGTCACCATCCGAACTGTTGAGGATGCGTACCAGATGGATCTAAAAGATGAGGAGAAGCTGAGCCACAAGAAAGGACACCGAGGGCGAGGCAGGAGTCAGCCCAGAGGCAAGGCGATTGCCCAAGAAAGAAAATAGAAGCCCAAGGAGGAATGGAAGAGACCTCAGAGTAAGGCTGAGAGAGGTGGAACCTCACAGTAGAGGCAACCACAAACTGAACAGAGGCAGCAATATGCTGAGCCGAGGAGGCCGCATATCGAGTAGGGTGGTGGTTATGCTGACGCCAACGCTTTTCCTCGTACCCAAGGTAGGGGAAGAGGCAGAGGAGGAATCATCACGTGTTTTACATGTGGAAAAGATGGACATAAAGCCGTGGATTGTCCAGACAGGAAGATGGACAGAGGAGGAGCTCACATCACAGAGGTGCAGAGGCATGATGATGAGGATGAAGACGTCGGAAGTGGAAAGTCACTGACAGTGCACAAAGTTCTCTTGAAACTTGAGAAAGAGGTGGAGGACACAGCGCAAAGATGCAGACTGTTCAGAACGACTTGTAAGACCAAGGGCTAGAAATGAAAGGTCATAGTGGACAGCGGAAGCACCGACAATCTTGTTTCAACCGAGATGGTGGAGAAACTGGAGCTGGAGATGAAAGATCACCCGAGTCCATACAAGGTATCATGGCTGCAGAAAGGACACCAGGTATGTGTTATGAAACAATGCTTGTTTCAATTTAAAATGGGTGAATATAGGGATAAAATCCTGTGTGATGTCATTCCCATGGATGTTTGTCATGTATTATTGGGTAGACCATGGCAGTATGATAGAAATGTGGTTCATGATGGGAGGATGAACACATACACCTTGGAGAAGGATGGGAAAACACACACATTACTTCCAATAAAAGATAAAGAAGTGAAGCCAGAAGTAACCAGCACAATACTTCTCATGAGTGGGAAGGAACTTCTCACAGAGATGGAGAAGAATGAAGATCCACAATTCTTTGTTGTTAGGAAACCAAGAATTGTCCTGACAAGCACAAGAGTGGATGACTTGCCAGAGGAGATTCAGGAACTGTTGGGAGAGTTCGCTGATATCATCGTGGATGAACTACCTCGTTCGTTGCCATCGATGAGGAGTGTGAGTCACCATATTGACCTCATACCAGGAGAAAGTTTTCCAAACAAGGTAGCGTACAGGTTGACACCTCAGGAGAACGAGGAGGTCAAGAGACAGGTACAGGATCTGTTGGACAAGGGACTGGTCAGGGAGAGTCTCAGTCCATGTGTTGTTCCGATAGTGCTAATTCCAAAGAAGGATGGAGGCTGGAGAATGTGTACAGACTCTAGGGCGATAAATAAAATCACCATCAGGTACAGATTTCCACTGCCGAGAATGGATGATCTAATGGATTGCCTGAGTGGGGCAAATTATTTTTCAAAGATTGATCTCAAGAGCGGATATCATCAGATCCGGATGAGAGAAGGGGATGAATGGAAGACAACATTCAAGACAAACGAGGGTTTGTATGAATGGTTGGTCATGCCGTTTGGTTTGACAAATGCATCGAGCACTTTTATGAGGCTGATGAATGAAGTCCTGCGGGAATTCATTGGCAAATTTGTGGTCGTGTATCTGGACGATATACTGATTTTCAGCAAGACAAAGGCTGAACACTTGAGACATTTGAGTATTGTGATGAGAAGACTACAGCAGGAGAAGCTGCTGATCAATTTGAAGAAGTGCTCGTTTTTGCAGACATAACTCATTTATTTGGGTTTTGTAATCTCAGCGAATGAATTGAAGATGGATCCTGAGAAGGTGGAAGTAATCAGGAATTGGCCATTGCCGAGAAATGTTTTTGAGGTGAGGAGTTTCCATGGTTTGGCTAGTTTCTACCGAAAATTCATTCGGAATTTCAGTGGAATTAGCGCAGCAATGATGGACACAGTGAAGAAATGGCATAAAGTTTTTCACTAGACAGCAGAGGCTGAAAGAAGCTTCAATCTGTTGAAGTGAAAGATAACAGACCAACCGGTGCTACTGTTGCCTGACTTTCAGAAAACATTTCAAGTGAAGTGTGATGCGAGTGGGTATGTTGTTGAAGGGGTCCTGAGTCAAGATGACAGACCTGTTGCATCTTACAGCGAGAAGCTGGATGATGCAAAGTTGAAATACTCCACATACGATAAAGATTTTTATGCCATCATACAGGCATTGAAGAAGTGGAGGCATTACTTGATACCCAAGGAATTCGTCTTGTACAACGATAATCACGCATTGCAGTTCATGAGTCAACAGGAGAAGTTGAACCAGAAGCATGCAAAATGGGTAGATTACATGCATAATTTCACGTTTGTGATCAAGCACATTTCAGGAACTGCAAACAAAGTAGCCGATGCTTTGAGCAGGAAATGTTTATTGCTGCAGGAGTTTAGAGTCAAAACCTTGGGTTTTGAAAATCTGAAAGATATGTATGCAGGTGATGCAGACTTCAGGGAAGCTTATGAAGCAGCCGAGAACCCAGTTCTCAGGGATCGGAGTCCGTGGATAGATTATATAATCCAGGAGGGATTGTTGTTTAAAGGCAATCAGCTGTGCATTCCAGATTGCTCTATGAGGGAGAATTTGGTGAGAGAAAAGTAGAGTGGAGGTTTAGCAGGTCATTTCGGACATGAAAAAACATTCACCAGGTTGATTGAATCATATTATTGGCCAGGCATGCACACTGATGTTAAGAGTTTTGTTGACAGGTGTCGGATATGTCAACATGCGAAGGGCCGAAAGCAGAACACAGGGTTCTATCAGCCATTGCCCATACCTGAGAGGCCATGGGAAGCCATCAGCATGGATTTTGTGCTAGGACTGTCGAGGATGCAAAGAGGAGTTGATTCCATCTTTGTAGTCGTGGACAGGTTTTCGAATATGGCACATTTTATTCTGTGTCAGAAAACCAGCGATGTGACCCACATCGCGAATTTGTTTTTCAAAGAAATTGTCAGATTGCATGGGTTGCCGAGGAGCATAGTCTCAGATCGGGATATGAAATTCATAGGTCATTTTTGGAGGGAAGAAGCTGGGCACTAATCTAGCGTTTATCTCAGCATACCATCCGCAGACAGACAGAAAAATAGAGGTCGTTAATAGAAGTCTGGGAGATCTATTGAGAATCTTGGTGATGGAGCACCATAGCAGTTGGGACCAGATATTTCCACAGGCAAAATTCGCGTACAACGATTCAGTGAATCGGAGTACAGGCAGAAGCCCATTCCAAATTTTGTATGGGACACAGCCGAGGGGAGTTTCTAAGCTCAGGGAGTTAGGACAGGCTAAAACTAGCAGCGCTCGTGCTGAAGAGTTCGCTGAAGCGATGGAGGAACTTCACATGCAGGTGAAGCAACGACTGCAGGAATCAAATCAGGAGTATAAGCGCATAGCTGATCAGTGAAAGAGACAGCTTCAGTTTGAAGTTGGGGACATGGTTCTGGCGCAGCTGAGAAAGGAAAGGTTCCCAAGGGGAACATACAACAAGCTCAAGATGAAGAAAATCAGACCGTGCAGAGTCCTGAAGAAATTCGGGGAGAACACATATGAGCTTGAGTTGCTAGAGGGCATCGGGATATCTCCAATTTTCAACATTTCGGATTTATACCCATACAGAGCTGGAGAAGCAGACACTGGAGCTGAGGAACCAGCGGTCCAGTGGCAGAAGCAATTACCAGTTGCACAGAAGCCTCAGATGGAGTGCATACTGGATAAAAGAGTAGGCAAGAAAACCAAGCGGAAGCAGTATTTTGAATACCTGGTGAAATGGAAGAATCACCTAGTGGAGGATGTCAGATGGGAGACAAAGGTAGTGATACAGAAGCATGGGCAGACTGTGCAGGAGCTCATGGACAGGAGTCCATGAAATCTTTTGAGCCAAGGAGTATGATGCAGGAGCATCGCTCACTCATCAAGCGAGCCAGCGCGTGGAGCAGGGAAAGACAGCTGGATGAGCCAACAAACTTCTTTTTGAATTTTACCTTGATATTGTCACGCCAAGCATTAATGAGTTAATGTAATGAAGCGCACTTGTATTGTATTGTATATAGGAAGGAATTTATTAGTTTTAATGCTGTTAGATAGAAATTTATTCTAGATTTGATAGTTGTGGAATTCGAGAGGGCAAACGGAATATAGGCACCCTCCTTTGTACATTGTAACATTATTCAGGATTATCAAATAGGAGCAAGAGAAGAGCAGAGCAGAGAACCTATGTAGAACACCCATGTACAGATTGAATTAATAGAAGAGAGAGTCTTTGATTCAGCTTCATGGTTTGTGTTGTTTCTCTGTGTTGATATTATGCTCATGTATGTTTGCTTTCTGTTATGCGTTTGCTTTGATATGCTACGTATGTGATTTCATAGTTAATTTGGAATTTGTGAGAGAAAGAGAGGAAATGAGTTTCAATTGTTTCTCTGTCCTAGCCAGGAGATTCCTGCATAGAGTGCAGTGGAATTTATCCACATAGAGTGTGTCGATGAGGCTAGACAGTTGAACTTTTGTTCTCATCTGCCCAGAAGTTGATTTGGGTTGAGGAAGCTGTGCAAGTGAAGTGCAGGCCAAGGTTGAAGTCTCAGTGGTGATTCTGAGCTTAGGAGGACGGAAGATTTCTATTGCAGGGGAGTGATTGGAATCTAAAGGATCCATCACTTTGAGAGTTGTTGGAGGCCGAGTGTGAGAAGTGTGTGTAAAGTCCATAAGGGAGGCAGAATTGACAAAGCTCAGGAGGAATAATTCCTTGTGAATTCCGCGAGGAAGAACACAGGTGAGGCTCGAACCGAGAGAAGCTATTGAAGTGGAAGAAATCCCCAAGACGGAGAATAGACAGATAGGATTCGCGGTTGGAAATTGTGAAGTCCCGCAGACCGTCAGATCTCGGGGAAATTGCACGGGGTTTAACCCTTAGACACAGGCAGAACCCATAGCCATCACATATCGACATTTGGAATTTGGCGAGACAAGAGTTTCATGGGTGTTGAAATCACGATTTGCGATTCCCCGATTTAATCGGAGCCATCGATTGCGACAAGGACAGGTGGCACGTGATCCCGGAAGGTCAGGATTCGACATTCGGGGGTTTTGACCACAAGGAAAACTTGCATCATGGATCCACGATCCATGAAATCCCGACGGTGACGTGGCAGTGTGGGACCTCGAGATATAGTGGAATCCAGGTGGCATTGTATCGGAAGATTGGCACCTCGGAGCTCAGGGTTTGGAAAGTCAGGTTGTTGACATCGCGAGAGGCGATATTCCGATAGGGAAATCCCTGATATACGGGACCGTTGATTGTTGACTCATCGGCATTCGGGGATTTGAACTGCACAAGAATGTGCACACAGGGTTTGCGATAGCGCGAACATCGATTCCCCAATTTGCGAAGGGGAGATCACTGAAGGACATACCTGTGGGAAAGGAACTTCTGAAGAGGGAGTTGAAAGAGTCTTGGACTCTTTGGGCCTGAGAACAAGGAAGGTCCCAGTGGGAGCGGCTGTTGCTAAGAGAGGTTGCGCCATAAGCCATCAAATTTGGTCACATCCACCCATGGAAGGCATAGGTCACGTTGAAAGTGATGGGGCTGAAAATTATGGGAATGAGAGAAAGATTTAGCTTCAGTATGAAAATGAGGGTCAGATAAAGGGGGATCTACAGGGATATTCAGCTTGGTGCAGATCATCGAAATGACAGATTCAAGTTGGGTAGTCATGTCTTGTTTGAGGTCTTCTATGAGTTTGGTGATTGATGCGGCAATGGAGGAATGTATGTTTTGACTGATGGTGGAAATATTGGCACTGAGTTGTCTCACTTCTTGTTGGGTCTATGTGAAATTAGAATGCAAGGTATTGAAGAGAGCTTCCAAGTCCTGGCTACGGGTATGGGTCATGATGATGAGGGAACCAAAAAGGGGGGGTGGGGTCAAAAAATTTTCTGAAAAATGATAGGTATGAATGTGATAAGGGCGAAGAGATAAATCTAATGAAATAGTTCTCAAATAATGGTGCAAAAATTTCTAGACTTTTTTTTTTACACCTGCAGAGTTATACTCTGGTCTGAAGAATACTGTAGTGATGAAATTCCCAAATGCTTAACTAGGAAGAAATGTGTAGTGACTTGGAAACTCGAACATAGTTGCATGGTAATATATCTTGTCTATTTTATGTTTTGTTTCTGTCCCCAAGGGTTCTACAGACAAGGGCTTTCCCTGTGCTATATCTCTCTGATATACGTGTGGGGTCCAACAGTAGTACTCGGCCCAATATCTCAGGGCACCAACTAAGGAGGATAGAACATGCCCTTAGCCGTACTACCCGACTACCAAGTACTATAGAGTATCCTCCCGAGTGTTGTTTTCAGTGACACTATAACAGTCAGGTGACTAATCGGTTTATCTAAAGAGGGCTTCAGGAAATGTAGGTCGATATGTATATAGGTGTTGTTCGATGCACTACCACTCGAAGGGGTACCAACATGGGTTACAATGGTGGCCAACAAATGTGTGCTTAAGAACCACTTGTATTTCCTGTGTGTATGAATCCTTCAACCGCGGGTTTATGTGTGTAACGATAGATCTCTGTAGCTTAAATACCCAGGAATACGTCTCTACCCTGAAAAAAATTAACCCACATTTTTTTACCGAGGAAAGTGCTCTGATACCACTTGTAATATTCCAGATATAAAAGTATGCAGAACTGAAATAAAATGCTAGAAATGGTAGATAAACAATAATATAACCATAACAACACCACAATACGACTGAAATGATATCGTAATGACACCAAAAATAGCACTTTGATTCTGAGAGAAATGTTCACTTGCCTCTTCGAGGGGGCAACCTCCAATCGAGCATAGCTCTATTACAATAATATCCAAGCTAGGGTTCTCATACCCTCGACTCCTATTTATACTAAATATGTCTATCAAAAGAACCATCTAGAAGAAGATCCTTCTAGAAGCGTAAGCTTCTATTAGGTCTTCTTACATTCGACTTATTCTACCTCATTGCAAGGCCTTATTAATATTGACCTTTATTACATCTGAATATATTGTTCTACCTACATGAGGGGTTAGGTCCTTAACAACCACTCATACAATTGTCAACGAAAAATCATAGGTAAACTAAGAATCATGAAGACATATGAAATCATAAGATCAAAAGAGATAACAAACCTCCATCAAAATAATCATCAGTCAAGACCACACCTCAACTCCCTGAAAGTAGGCATAGAAATAACATCAGGCTCAAGAAGTAGAGGATTAGGAAATAGGCTTAAAATTTTAGTAGGGGGGGGGATTTCCTTTCTCTTGTAAAATAAAAAGTAAACGGGGGTTATTGTGGCCAAAAAAAATGGTTACACACCAGAAGAACCAACTATCTTTGTTAGTAGAAGTCTAGGGCCTATACTTTAGATTTGAATTTTAAAGATAAGTTCAACAAAGTGCAGACAATTTTCCAATAGTCATAGGTACCAAAATGAGACCAAAATTATAAAATATATAACCCAATACTTATAGTACTCGTAATCTAACACACATTTTTTAAAGAGCCAATTAATTAGATAAATTATTTTACTTCCTGCACACTTCAAGTTAGCTTTGGTTCAATCATGGGATTTCAAATTTGCTAACAAGAAAACATCTACATAAGTGTGTTCCTTGCCTCTCTTTTCCCAGCATTGCTTCGCTCCCAGTGAGCGTCAATAACCCCGATGAAGTTTCCTCGATACCGTACAAGCATATCCCTGCTTCCAGTAGGTGTCCATAGCCCCATTGGGTTTACTTGTACTTCCTACACTATTAATAGTTCTTTAAACTTCCTTTTTATTTCATAATGTGCTCACCCTTTTAGATTATATATATATATATATGCACATAGGGTGTGAAGGGAGTGGGGTGATACAAGAGTTACTTTGATTTGCTGAGTAGATGTTATGCATTTTAGTTTAACCCATAGGTCTCCCCAAAAACCATCATAGCATTGGCCATTTTATTAATGTGAAGTGGATGGAGCTCAAAGAAAAGAGTGGATAGAAACTTTCTTATACTTATGGATTATCATGGTACACTCAGCAGGCATGTGTGTTCTACTACAAATATCAGTCCATACCTACAACTGAGAACTTTATAAATGTTCATTCAGATAGAGAAGCCTATGCATCTCATGACTTATAACACTACAACAAATCCCTATGATTATCTCCCTTTTTAGCTCCCTTTTTTTCTTCCACTGGTTGTTTTAATGTATTTTTATCCACTTTTTTGCTAAAGTCGACGCTATTTATCGGGCGGGTGCTATTTATGGATCTATTTTCACCAAGAAACATAAGTGGGCGCTAAACTAGGTGCTATTAGCGCCTAGTTTAGCACCCTTTTTAGCACCCTAGTTAGCACCTAATTTATCTCCCTATTTAGCTCCCAGTTTAGCTCCCAGTTTAGCTTCAAGTTTAGCTCCCAGTTTAGCTCCCATTTTAGCTCCCAATTTAGCTTCAATATTAGCTTCCTTTTTAGCTTCTATTTTGGATTCCAATTGAACTCCCAATGTGCCTAAATAGTAATTTTGTTGATTTTTGGGGGGTTAAGTGGATAGGGGCTTTGGGGATTAGGTTATTTAGGGATTTGAGGTCTAGATATTAAGGGTTAATGGATTAGGGGTTACCATTTAATGGATTAAGGGTTAATGGATCAGGGGTTACAATTCAAGGGATTAAGAGTCAATGGATAATGGATTTGGGGCTTAGGGTTTAGTTATTTTAATGGTTAATTGATTAGGGATTATATATGTTCAAGGGATTAATGACATCCAACGACCCTACACATAATCATTGAGATCATCAACATCTCATTTTCATCATTTGTCATTTCCATATGTAGAATCTTTGTTAGAACCGATCTCTTGAAATTCCATGGAACTTCCAATACACCCATCACAAATATTGTCTTCCACTGACCCCTCACAATGAGAAGTGAATGGGGCCAACGTTGAAATTTCTTCATTTTATTCTTGTATGCATATAAATTTGACATGGTTAGACTAGACACATTCGTTAATGGTATGGGAGGGTTTCAAGACTCAAGGATGTCTGATGTCCCCACATAATATTTGAGATCATCCATGTTTTCATCAACATTCATAATGAACATCTCATTGTCATCATTTTTCATTCCCATGTGTAGAATCTTTGTTGGAACTCTCTTGAAATTTCATGGAACTTCCAATTCACCCACCAAAAATGGCATGCACCAACCCCACATAGTGAGCAGTGAATGGGGCCAATGTTGAAATTTCTTCAATATGTGCTTGTATGCATCGAAATTTGACATGGTTAGACTAGGTACATGCCTTGATGGTATGGGAGGGTTTCAAGACTAAAGGATGTATGATGTCCCCACATAATCTTTGAGATCATCCACATTTTCATCAATGTTCATCATGCACGTCTCATTGTCATCATTCAAAATTCCCTTCTATAGAATCGTTGTCAGAAATATCTTGAAATTTGACATGGAACTTCCAATACACCTGTTGGAAGACTTATATTTTTCAAATACTCCAGATATAAAGGGATTGGAATCCACCTACCTTTTTAACAACAAAACACTAACGATAAACCTCAAACATTGGATTTCAGGGTTTCACAGAACTTACATTTCAACGTGTTGAATCTCTCAATGCCCTGACGTGCAAAATAGAGAAATTGGGTTAAGATTAATCATGATCATCGAAGAATTAAAAAGCGATTATCACTAATTTAATACATTGTGCCTTCACAAGTCGGGAGTCACTCCTCGAGCAATCTTCGAATGTCTTGAGATGCGAAGTTGTGAAAAGTGACCTCAGGTAAGCCGGATTAATTATATGACTAACAATAATTAATGATAATTAATTGTTATCACGACTTTGCGATTCGACATTTTTTCCTTGAAAAATGACTTATAATCCCGATACTTGAGGTCATGAAATTTCCAAACTAATCGCAATTAATTAAAAAATTAAGCTTGATTAAAGTTAATTAATCAAATCACAATTTCACAGATTGGGGGTTCATAGCTCGAGACTAAGAGTAAAATCACCCGAAACCACAAATTCCGAAAAAAGATTAAAACTAATCATGATTAATCAAAGGTTTAAGATGGATTAATTAATACGTTAAACAACCTTTTACCCTATAAAACTTATCGACGAAAAATAAATATTTCTACGATTCTCCCAAGTCACAAAATATAAATCATTTATGGCATTTATGAGCAGAATAAAGAAATGATTGAAAATAAGAGCTTGCCTTATCTCCAGATCTTTATATTAAAATAATTAAACATTGTGTCAACAAGGATCCGCGCAGACTAGAATGATCAATATGAAAGGATTTCCGTCATTAGCTAAATTTCATTCTAGTTTTCACAGAGACAGCTTAGCAAGATAACCATTGTTTGTGTTTTCATCCTCTGTGACAGGAAATATAATTTCAAGATTCTGTATATCATGGATCCATGGAAAGTGCCCAAAATAGTTGGTGAAAGTGCAGGCCAGAACTCAAATCTTCTTTTTTATACCTCGCCCAAAAACATCGACACAGTCAAAACATGGACACGTGTTTTCAACACATTGCAATATGAGTTGGTGAACTACCTAGATGATTCGAGCGATAACAAGAAAGATGACTTGTATATTAAATACAAGGTTGTTTCTCAATCAGAGATGCACAAAGTAGCGACAAGGTCATGGATCTTTCCCTATTATGATATGATTGGGTGGGCACTGGATCACGTAGATATCCCGACTAGGAAAATATTCAACTCTCAGAAGGCAGTTGTTGGGACATTTCGACCAGAGCATCTGCAGACGATGTAAAAACTGTCACCCACACCAAACTTTACTTACAATGTTGAATTATTAGAGGGTTTCAAAAAGAACGAATGTGAGCAATTTTGAAAACTCTTATCCAACCTGATTAAGGATTGGTGCTCACGCCCTGAAAAGTTCAGGGATGATTCTAATGGTATATACACAATCTCATCATTATAGCCACAGTTCATGTACATAGTGATGATGGTGTGCAAACTATATGGGAAAGAGAATACTTCACATTTCTTTCTCCCATGGGTACTGCTTATCCACGTAGTAGCAGAGGGATACTCTTTTGACTGGGCCAAATTGTTGTCAAACAATTTGTCCAATCAAATTACAGAATATCAGGCACAAAAGGTGAGCGAGAAAGAAGCTTAATTTTTCATGTATGCTTACATTATGGATGCCATTTTCTTCATGACACCTTTTCCATTAATGAGCTGGAGATGGATTCCAAATAACGCAAAGCCTATTCACATGTACCACTCAAAACTTTTGGAAGATAAATCTAAATACTTCGTCTATGATATTTTCAACTGGGTAATGGTACCAATGCATGTCATTATCTTCGGACACCCACCACCCAGGATTTCAGATAAAATCATGGCCAACTAAGGCAGCTTGGCAGAATGGTACATAGAAGAACAATTCTCTTATATTAGGGTTTTTGGCTGCTTGTTCCCCCACATGCCTTATTTCTATTCTTACTAGACAGGATCGCATGTCCCGAGTTTGCCAGGAAAACAGTACTCAGCAGGATCAACAAAGAAATCAAAGGAGTTCAGAAAAAGGTATGGCCATATTTCCCCCTACACATTGATACTTTTTATTTATTATATTTTGGCCACTCTAAAGTGGAGGCCACGACCTTAGAAGAAATGAAACTAGTAGACATTGAATTCAAGAAGCACGACCCTCATAAGGTCATGAGTAACCACATGGAAAGTTGTGGTCTAAAAATATAGGAGCATGAAGATTCCCCTCATGACGAGATTTTTCGAGGAGTGAGATCCTACTCAAAGGTCTTAAGTTGGGTCTGAGATCGGCCACCCAAAGGGATGATCGAATTTTACAAATTTTAGGAACATCAGAGAAGTGCCCTCCCTAAATTTTTACATGGAAAATTCTCAACACCCCCAGGTATACAACAAACATAAGCCAAAGGTTCAACAGACACAAGCCCTGGTAAACAAGAAACTCAAGGGAACACAGAGGAAACTGAGATCCCAAGCCAAGAATAAATACCCTCAGAGACAGATACACTAGGTAAACAGGTCAAGGATCAAACAAATATACCCTCAAAAGGGGTAGGAGACACACCCTTTTCTACATCAAAAGAACCAGTCACAGATGCTACCATAAAAAAAACATCCACAGAAATTGGCAGTCCCATTCCTTCATCACAACCTTACAATATTCCAAGGGGAAGCCTGATGCCAAAGAAATATTCAAAGAAGATCTAACACCTATCTCTATAGAGGAGTTGCCTCCTAGCGATTTCTTTTTTAACAAGAAAAGGAAAGTCATGGTGAAACGAGAAACACACCAAAGGGTGGGTGCAACAGCCAAAATATACAGAGTGTTAATTGATGGAGAAGCCTTAGAAGAGGTAAAATTCATCAAATAGGTAGCAGGAACATTGGGGGCTTATGCAACAACCAACCAATTTTCAGTGGGGACCTTGAAGGAATGGTTGAAACAAAAAGATTTGTTAATTAGCAAATTACAGACTCATGTAGCATCTATAGAGACAAATGCTAGGAATGAGGCATACAAAGACATTGAACAAGCCAGAGCAGTTGACCAAGTGGAAATCGAACAACTAAAATCCAATCTTGAGAAAATACACCACTCAGCTCAAATATGCCAAACACGTGTTAATCAACAAGAGGAGTTAATAAAGCAGTTTCAATCCAAATTAAATTCTACTGAAATCCAGGTCATATATATAACGGTATTCCAGACTCAATCCAAGGAAATATGTAATGATCCCAAGCCAAATTTTTCGCTTGAGACCACTAACTATTCGGTTGTGTATGATGTGCAGGTGTTTTATTGAGGTTTTCAGATATTAAGTATGTTCATACAAGATTCATTCAACACATGAATATCACAATATACTCAAGATATAGAACACAAGCAAAGATCTGACCTTTACTATAGAAGCAGAAATCAGATACAATAGAAAGAGCAGATCTCGAATAATCTTCAGATGGCTCTAGTAGACAACATGTATGAGCTACTACAAAATGCTCCTGTCAATACAAAGAAGCCTCCAAAGGCTGGACAAGAAATGAAGACCAATACCAAGAAGATCTGAATACAAACCCTCCAGCTGAAAAAGACACGCTCCAAGGGAAGACTGAAGCCCTCAATAATTCGGCCCTGATGGTAGATGACTCCAAATGAGCCCAAACTTGGTCAGATGATAGATCATGGTAGTGAGATCCTCCTCCTAAAGTCTCAAGCCCAACGTCCAAGGCCAACCTCTCCAAATGTTGAATCTGCCAAGGGAGTTGCACCCTCCTGAATGGTAGAAACCCTAGGCAACTTGTTCTTGAAGAAATATACCTCCAAATGATGTGAAACTCTCCAAGAATGTAGATCGGGTTAAGAGAATCCCGTGGGAGAAGTTTCAGATCTAGATCTCAAGTAGATCTCTCTAGATCTGAGAAATACAAAAAAGTGGGATGTCTTCCTAATCTCCAAATCATCCCAAACTGTTGTTGAAGATTGAGTGATGATAACTCCTCAAAGAAACCCTCAAAATGATGATGGAGAACCTACAAGTAAAACCCAACTGATGGAATGCCCAACACTCCTCTTGATTGGCTAGATCAAACCCTCCTCAATGGTATGGTGCGCCCTTGCTGGAAACTTCCCAAACAATACGACGTTGCCATCTTCTGAAGCTTTAGAAGGAGATATGATGAGAGTATAA
>JASDQU010291225.1:0-14568 GCA_032191745.1 Picea mariana | reverse complement strand
GTTGTCTAGCCTTGAATGACTGTTATCTCATTTTTTGGCTCATAGCTTGATAAATAGTTTCTTCATTTCTTATTAGACCCTACATTGTGTACTGGTTTATGAGAAATTTGTTCTTCGCCCACTTAAGTTTATTTACTGATTATCAATCCATGAGAGCACTGGTTCATTTGTTTATCATCTTGATTATCTGAATACTATGTTTGAATTGAGTTATCCCACTGATCAATCTACACAAAACACAAAAAACATTTTTACTTGAAGTTACCAAGCACCTCTGGTCCGCAACCATAGAGGGTTTCTTGGAGTGATAACAATAGGCAATGCCAATCGACCCTGATTCAAACCCTTGTGCCCCCTACATAATCGACGGTTGACCTTACCTCATCACTAGAGATTCTCCATATCATTTCTCCTGAACTAGAGGCACTCCCTATTCCTCCGTGGTTCTTGGATGAAATATCCTAGGATTTACCCCCAAATCCCCCCAATTCTCCCATTCATTTCCCTATGGAAATTTTACATCCAACTACCACTGGTACTCCTCAGTACCTCGATATCTAGTTTATGTCGAGTGAACCATCGCAATCTCATTTCATCATTCCCCCTACTTCTTCATCACCAGAGGAAAACCACATGGTGACAGTCACCGATATCACTCTTTATGATCCCTTGTATTCCCGCTAATTCCACTGTGACAAGGACATACTCGAAGAGTTAAACACCCTTGACTACCCATGGGATGCGCTACACCACAGAGCGCTCTTATGTCCATAGGAAGCCTCCACGCCTCCTAACCAACACCCCATATACGCATTCGAAACCAAAGATTTTATCCCATTAGGGCATATCGACTGGTTAAACAACCCCATTCCTGCCCCTGATGCTTTTGAAGAAGGCAACATGGCCAACATTTCCCCGACCATCAAAATTGATATTTCCATCAGAAATGGAGTCATTGAGGAAATCACCATTGGAGCCACATGCACTCCTCAAAAAATCACCACCTATAAAGCCCTCTTCCAATAATATCAAAATATTTTTGCCTGGTCATACACAAAGATGCCTGGCCTTGATCCCTCTATTGTTGAACATCACATCGACACCTGGCCTGACATTACACCAGTTCGTCAAAAACAACGACCGCTACACCCATCCAAAGTAGCGACCATTAAAGCTGAGATTGACAAATTACGCACGGCTGGGTTCATCAACCCCATCGCCTATACCTCTCATCCAGTCACTTTGACAACAAGTACAAATGAGGTGGCAATGTGGGCCCTACAACTATATATAGGCTTTTCCACCAAACTTCCAAACACCATTTTGGGAGCTCCAGGTGTCCGTTTTTCGATCCATCTTCAACCACAGGATAAACATCTCATCATCTACATTAAGACAGTCCCCAATACATTTTTTATCCTTAGCCCCCGGGGTGCCATTTTTTCATACCCCATCCAAGTATGCATGCTCATGTTAAAAATTATCAAATAAATGCTTGTATGTTCGATTCTCTTCAGATATTGTTCATGTTGGGTATTTGGTTTTCATGTGTGTTGGTACTTGGTCATCATACATCCACACAATCCCTTCAGGTATATAATCAACAATGGAATGTAATCATTCCCTCTGAATCTCAATTGCATCTCTAGTCACACCTTCTAAAATTTGCCTTTAGGATCCCCATCCCTGGCTCTATAGTACCAATACCTCCAATGCATTTAGGTACTATTACGTAGTAGCACTCTCCCCCACATGAGTTGTCCCATTCATAGCACCCTTTGGCACTTTGACACTCATGTTGTTTTTCAACCCTTTAGGGATGGGAGTCTTGATAGTCTTACATCATGTCGAGAATCAGCCACATACTCCTTCTCCTCATTTTGCTAGCTTTCCCAATGGACTCCCAGGTTATCTCTTCAAGGTTCTATTTTAACTACGCCTCCACAGTATCATTAACGCTCCATTTCATCCATAATTAGTTTGCCCCTCCGCAAATTTCCATCCAAGCACATTGTGCCCTCACCGACTCAACAATATTACATTAGGGAACCCATTTATGTATTTGTACACTCATCCCAAATTATTCTTTATAAATTGTAAAAAGCCTTTGTTTCTAGCATTTACATATATTTTTGTCATCACCTTTGGTGACCTTCTTCCTTTTTTTTTGGGAAATGCAACCCATGTCGCCTTTGGTTGGGGCACTCCTTATCATCTACTCTTGTTGACATCGTCCATATACTCCGAGTATCCCACAGAACACTTACCTCTGCTCTCTGAGTTTGTCCACTTTGTCCCACCTCTGACACAACTTATCCCACATCTTGTTGTCCCCCTGACACTCAACCTAGTTGAACGGTTGTGGCCACTTATACTTCGCATATACCCCCAACCAAGGGCATTCTTGAGTCTTCATACATCTTGATTTCGTCCATGTACCTCCTCAGTTCCTAACCTCATCTAGTAGATTTCACGAAGCCCTTTTCTTCTTGAAGTCACGTCCCCCTTTTGTTGACTTCAGCACAGTTTTGAGAAGGGTGACAGTATCTTGACTCTCATTACCTTTCCAATGAGAGGTCTCGGATAGCACAGGGAGAACCACAATTTCTCACTGCTGTCATTGACCCCCGTAACATTTGACTTCAAAACTTTCTCATGTTACGGTGGTTCTTACTTTGCAACTATTGCAGTTATTTCTTATATTTTCCGAAGACCTCTGAACTTGGTTGGGCTATCAATGCCTACAAAATCTGTGATACTCCTTACAGGTGTCATTGCCTATTATTCATTGTATGTTCCTCTACAGAATTGTCTTATGCCTTTATTACAACCGCCCCTGATGGCACTGCATTTGTCTTCATCAACACACCGTTTTAGTTACTATACAATACCATTCTTTTTTGAGTTACATGACACAAGCATGGGGCATGGCCGCCTCGTTTGTACACAATTTATTTTTACACACCTTATGGAAGGTTGGGTTCTATAGGTTCCCTTCTCCCTCCAATAAGTCACTCTTGATACTCTCACTATCGCTCTCTCTTACAATGACACTCTCAGTAGAAGAAACATTGATGAATTTTGGCTATACGTATGCTCCTAATCTCATCCATCAGGGGGCATCTGTTATCACTGAAATTTCATCCCCAAATGGTTACAGGAATCCAGCATTGTCAAACAATTATGAGGTCATCGATGGACCAAAATTACCACAAAAGCATTTCCAAAAGGTCCAAAACTATAAAACTGGTGATAAAATTAAAGTGTGTTATGACTACACAGGGCACGCGCGCACATGCGCTATGTAGAAATGACGTGCACATCTAAGAACGATGCATTTATGAGATTGGTCAGCCTCCGACCCTCTTCTGGTTCATCTTCCAAGTTGATTTGACACCCAAATCTCGGCTGAATCTGATTGGGTAGCTGGTCAAAGACCGAAAAATGCCCTAAATAGCCTCTTTTCACACTATAAGTTGGTTGCACAATACCTCAAAGAGGTGCTATAAAACAAGGCCATGGGTGCACTTCATTTTCAAGTTAGCAAAGTTATGCTACTATTCTCTTGAGGAATCCTCTATTCTCATCAAGAGTATACTAGCACCATTACATTGGGCAATCCATCTCACCTCTTGAGTGGATTAGCTTGGGATTCTTTCACCATTTCATTCAAAGTTGTAAGAAGAGCTTAGTTGTGGGGGTCCAAGAGCCCTCCCTTGGAGGAAGAAGGGAGCCAAAGCCCTCTTTATTCTTGGTGTTTTCTTTCACTAATATAATCCTTGCCATTGGTGACATGAGTCTTATTGGTTTTTTGTTCTTATGTCCTTATGCTCAATAGTTTAGTTGTTCTTTTATTTCTTAGTTTAATTCTTAGTTGTTATTTTATGTTTTTTTCTCTAACCCTTTTCCTTTACAGTTGTCTTTCTTAGCTAACCCAACGAAGCTTGTAAGCACCTCTGTTTTTCTCATTTAGGTGACAAAAGAGGTGCAACGATCCCCACCAAAACTACAGAGATATCTGATCTTGACAGCCCAGAGGACACTCATAAAGAACAGAACATACCCAGAACAAAGAAGACTGAAGAGGTACAATATTTAAGTAGCACCTCAGGAAAGACTGCTTCAATATCACCTGACCGAGGGGGTGATGATGAAGTAGAAACTGAATAGAAGCCAGGTGAAGTAACACCACCCAGAGACGAGGTTGATCCCCTAAAGAAGAGGAAGGTTTCTCCCCTAAAACCTTCTTCTCGAAATAAATTGAAAGCCTCCATGACCAACATGCAGACTGCCCTCACCTTTGATGATTTTGACTTCATCATAGTAGCCTTGAACAATGCTTCACTGGAAATAACAAAGAAACAATAATCCAAGTAGGAATAAATGTATGATAGAATTGAAGTCAAACTCCGAGGGATACAACAGGCCCTTTAGTCCAGTCACATAGTCTCCACTACTCCCCTACCTTTAGGAGAACTAGAGTTGGAAGATGAGCCAGCTCAACTCCACCGACTAGCTGATATAGTTGAAGCTTGCCTTCGATGGGAACAAGAAGAAATAGAATGAGCCACCCAGGCCTTGAAGTAAGTGCAAGGTGTACTTGTAGAATAATTCATCACTGTAGAACAGGAAAATGTTTCTCTCCAAACGAAGGTCGATGAAGAAAAAGAAAATATGCAACAAGGAAAAGAATAGTTGCTCGTGGAGCAACTCGAAGTGAAAGAAGTGGTTAGCAGAGCACTTTGCTCTATGACAATCTTAGAAATAAAGGTAGAGGATCGAGTCACACAGCAACTAGAGCAGCTCGTAGAATCTATCCAGTAGCTACAACAACACATAGTAGACTTAGAGCTCTGCACAGTGCCCGAGACTCCACGGGATGTAAGGGATCAAATAGAATCAACCGCCCGGAGTGCAGTTGAAAGGATAAAGTCCCTTTCCATGAAATGAAAGAAGCTGAGTAATTGCAGTGCCCGAACATATGAGAAACTCACCGAGAACCCAGAATTGCAGGTACTAGAGTCACAACTCCAGGAAGTGAAGCAATAAGCAGAGACAATACAAGTGTAGTTAAAGCCCCTGTCATCTATGGAAAGAATGAAATGACCACAGAAGCATCGCACCACCCAACAATAGATCCACACTATCCAGAGAAGATTTATGGAAGTAACTCAGAGGCTCCAACCCATACAATATAAGGCTTACCAACTATTTACAGAAGTCGAAGGTCGAGGAACAACACTGGAGCAGGTTGTCACTGCAGCTGAACAACGCCTAGAGGGACTTGTCAACGATGCATTCATCCAAGAGTTTGTTGAATAGGAGGTCATGGAACAACAACAAGTCCAAGAAACTTGAGCCAAGCTTGAGGCTTTTGAAGAAGAACTACCCAGACCAGAGTGACTCAGGATGAGTCATAGGTGAGTGTTGGGGGCCTGTTGGCCCTTGACCAAGTTTTGAGGATCCTTGGTCATGTTTGACCTATTTTTGGGACTTCGACAGGATGTCGAAGATGGAGTGCAAGACGAAGAAAATATCGCGTGATCTCGACCCCTTTTTAGTGCTTTTTGGGATTTGAGATTATGTAACGGGTATGGGAATGTCGACCCATGGGTTTACCCATGTTTAGGCCTATTTTGTAAAGTATAAATAAGAAGTTAGGCGATGTAAGAAGAGGCCGATACATTAAGTGCTAGTTATTGTAAAGGCTTTGTGCATACTGTGTGAGACTTGCAGAGCTAAGTGCAAGTGGTTGTAACAGACTGTGGGAAGGCTTTGTGCTAGGCCTAGCTCGGGGAAGGAGGATCTGGGGAGGTGCGTGCAGATCTCTTGTCCTATGCAGAGTAGGATTTTTGTGGCTCTGTGCATGTAGATGATTGATTGAAGATAATAAAGAAGAAGAGTTGGTGGACGTAGCCCCAAGGTGGGGGTGAACCACTTACATGTTGTGTTGCTATGCTCTGTGTGATGTGTTGATGTCTTTATTTTCTTAGTGCTTTGATATAGATAGATGAATTTGTTGATGCTTTGTGGTTAATGATGTATATGAATGCTAGATATTACCTATGCGAATATTCTTAGTTCTTGAATTTGCTCGGTCTAATCTCTCTCTTTATGATAAGTTCTTAGATACGTTAGATCTGAATGAATGTTGTGATGCTCTATTTTATCTGTGGAGTGATAGTGGTTAAATATTGATGAAATGTCGATGCTAAGTGCTCTGTTAAGTATTATAATCACAGACCTCTGTCCCAAATAAGGTTGCAGACATCTAAGTCATGCAACCACCCCTGGCTCTACCTCGGGTGAGACTTCATATGCTTCGCAGGTGTTGCCGAAAGGGCCAATAGTTAGGGTTGTTTTGTTGCACTATTGTAGTGTTGAACCCTGGGTCTGCCCCTATCCCAACACTTTATATGATACCTGGACCTTGGAGGTTTCTGGTACATAGAATGCCACTAATAGGGAATTTTGTCCATAAACAACTCCATGATAAGTGATATTATACCACCATTCGGCCATGGGAAGCCAATGTGCCCATTGGTATGGTTTTTCAGAAGAAAAACAACTCAAACAGGTATCGAAGAAATTGTTGACCACTACTATTTGTCCATCCAGTTGGGGATGACATTCAGTTCTCATATTCAATTGTGTGCCTTGAATTTTGAATATCTCCTACAAAAATTTGTTGGTGAATGCGGGGTCCTAATCTAGGACAATTGAAGTGGGTACAACATGTAGCTTAAATATCTTATCCATGACTGATCTAAAATTAGTACTAAATGCTTCATTCCACTAATTCAAATTCTTATAACAAGCATCTCAATTTCCTACAATTTTGTTAAAAAATTTCTTAATTAATTCAAAAAGAGGTATTTGAAAACTGATATTTAAACAAAAACCAAAATAACATATGCAATACTTGGAGTGGTCTAGGAGAGCCAACATGTAGGCCACTTGTCCAATGTATTGTATGACGTGATAGGGACCATAGAACTTTGGAGCTAGCTTCTAGGGAACTTTATCTTTTAGTGATTTATGTTTATAAGGTTGTGTTGTGGCCGCAACAAACCCCCCTTTTACTTTTTCTTTTACAAGCGAAAGGAAAAGGGTCCCCTACTAAAATTTTGATCCTATTGCCTAATCCTCTACTGCTGGAGCCTATGCTACTTATTTTCCTACCTCGAGGTAGTTTGGGGGTTTGGTATTGATTGATGATGGTCTTTGATAGTGGTTGATTTCCTCTTTTGATCTCATGATTGTGGATGTCTTCATGACTCTTATGTGACTGTGTGGTTTGATGATCTAACACATGTCTTGAATGAGTTTGATGCTAGTTATTAATCTTTTTTCCGAGTTACTTATTCAATTTCTACATACTCGTGCTAGCATGTGCTGCCTAACATATTCATCTTTATACTCTCATATATTGGACAACTCTTAGACTTGAATCATGCAGTCACTAATCTGTTATATGTGTTGGATATTAGGTGCATGAATTTATCATGATAGTTATTTAATCCAGATCATAGATGCTTACCTTCGAAAAACCTCTCCTCCTCATTTTCTTCACTTTTAGTACTTGTTTATAAATTTTATTAAAGGAAATGAAACATTATGTTTCTCATGTGTTGGTGAATGTATTTTTAATCGTATAACTGATTTCATCTCTTTCTATGGCTGTAGGAACATGTTAGAATGATATCCTTTTTCACGATTGCTCCATCCTTGAGATGCATGCAGGGGAATCCTTTGATATTCTTCCCCTTTTTACTCTTCCCTTTATTTATTGAGTGCTTCCTCTCTTTCTTATATTATTATCTCTAATTAAACCTATTAGCTGGATTATTCTATTCAATAGATTTCCAATGTCTATAACCATACTTAAATCTGAGTTACAGATCAAAAGTTATGGAATCCCGAAGTTTCCTTAGTCTTCACTCACCTTTTCTACCTCACTGCCACGTGGCATCCATGTGGTTCTATAATATTCCAGATATAAAATAGTATGTAGAACAAAAATAAATAGCTAGAAATGGCAGATAAACAATGATATAACCAGAACAACACCACAATAATACCAGAATAATACTACAATAACACTAGAAAGAGAACTTTGATTACTGAGAGTAATGTTCACTTACCTCTTAGAGGGGGAAACCTCCAGCATGGAAAAGATATATTACAATAATATCCAAGACAAAACTTCTTAGACCCTCAACTCTTATTTATACTAAATATTTCTATCCAAAGAACAATCTAGAGGAAGATCCTTCTAGAAGCGGAAGCTTCTATTAGGTCTCCTTACTTTTGACTTATTCTTCCTTATTGTTAGGCCTTATTAATATTGACGTTTATTAAATGGAAATATATTATTCTACCTACATGAGGGGTTAGGTCCCTAACATGTCCTACCCATTAAAAATTAACCTTGTCCTCAAGGCTTGAGATGAGGAAATTATTGTAGAATGGTAGCGGGTTCCCATGTGGCATCTGTTGGAGTTGTATCTTTCCATTGGACTAAAAATTCCTTAATGGTGCACTGATGCAGAAGATGCTCACGCTGGTCCAAAACTACTTGTGGTTGTAACCAAATGGAGCCTTCTTCATCCAACTCGGGAAGGGTGGTTTGGGTTTGACACTTAGTTCCAATAACGTTCTTTAAGAAGGAAACATGAAAAATAGGATGGAGTTTAGAAGGATTGGGAAAGGCTAACTTATGGGCCACCTGTCCCACACGCTTGAGAACCATATAAGAACCATAAAATTTGGGTGCTAGTTTCTGACAATGGTCAACCTTGAGGGAATTTTTATTGTAAGGTTGCAATCAAAGAAACACTTGATCCCCTTCTGCAAATTGACGTTCATAGCTACCTTGATCTGTTTGTTTCTTCATGTGATTCTGGGCCATGACCAAATTCTCTTTGAGGGTACAGATAATAGCCTCTCGAACTGTAAGTGTTTGGTCAACCACCTGGACCTTCGATACACCTGGAAAATATGAGAGAATTGAAGGTTGCTTTTGTCCATATACCGCTTCAAAAGGATTCATGTGGATAGTTGTATGGTATGAAGTGTTGTACCACCATTCAGCTAGTGGTAACCATTGAACCCACTGATGCTGCCTTTCTTATGCAAAACACCTCAAATTGTTTCCAAACATTTGTTGACAACTTCTTTCCAAATATGTTTCTAAACATTTGATCATGTACATTAAATTCTTTAATGTACAAGATCCAATTTGATGTTTCATTGGAGGGGGAAAAAATTCAGGCGCATTATATTCTTATTTTTAATTTTAAGTTGAAGGGGTATTTTAATTTGTAGTGAGTTAATATTTATATATTCATAAAGTCGTCATGTCCAAATAAATTATATTTTAATGGACAACAATAAAAAAATAGACCACCTAACCAAGGTTTTCAAGAACATGGGATATGCAGAAGAAGACATCAAGAATGCTATGAAAAAGAAAGAAAGGAGGACTCATTCATAGAATGATCAAACCCCCAACCATAATCCTGCATGTGAATCTCATCATGTAAAGTAATTGTTATTATTTTATTTTTATCAATATAATCCTAAACTCATAACTTTTGTCAAAATGTCAAAGAACAACATTGAGTATCTTGGGAAGATGGTTAAGAGTTTTTCTCAAAAATAAATTCTAATCAATACATAAGAGAAGAGTGACAAAAAAGACAATATCATCAATATATATATGTAACACACCCACTACGGCATAATAAAATTTTTTCTTTTTCCTCAAGGGACAGAATCCCTGAAGTCCTACGGGGGCCTAGTGCAGCCTAGTTCTTCCTTGTTCACCTCCCTGTGATCATGGGTTAGGACCACAGGACAAACAAACTAGGCTCCTTTTCTTGTTTCGCGACTCAGCGATACAAGTGAGTCCAATCTTAAAGGTAGAATGGCGAGGGGGCTTCGGAATGAAACCCTGGCCATAGATCTGGGCACGCAAATTCTGGCCGTCTAGATCTACCCGCCGCTTAAAGACAAAGCACTAGCTCCCTTTCTTTAGTCCCTATCTCAATAGGACCACATACGTGCCTAGATGCAAGCGCCTTTCACAACTCGTGACCTCACGGGTTGTGAATCGAAGACCCTCAAATTTTCTTCACTAATTGCCGATACCTGAGATTTCGATATGGTATGGCCCCTTCTTATTAGAGCTCTCCACGCATGACCACCGGCTAGGGATAACTACTAGCCTTGCTCACAACTTGCAAGTTCATGAGTTGAAAGGTTGAACCTCTGGGCCCTTCTTTTACAAAACCCCGAGACGCAAAAGTCAGAGAAGGTTTGACTCCTTCCGGGGTTCTTGGAACTCGCAACTTCACGACTTGAGTTGTTGGGCCTTTGTGCTCCTTTCTTACGAGAACTCGAAGTATGAGAAGTCAATAGGATGTTGACCCCCATTTCAAATGACACGTGTCCAGCCCCTGTCACCACGTATCCCTCTCTTTGGGCATATTATGATCACACCACCTATCAACCACGTGGGTCCCACCAAGCGGATGTACCACGTGTTGCACAAGCTCTCGCAACTCGCAAGCTCATGACTTCTAAAGTCAAAATTGATTCCTCTAAACCTCCAAGACCCCGATATGCAATATCGTGAGGAGGTCCTGACTAAATGGTTGCTCCTACTTCTCGCTATTCGGAACTTCGTGACTCCAAGGGTTTGGTCTTCCACCTCCAAACTCATGAATCCCTGATACGCGATGTATCGAGACGTCAGATCCCACAACTATCCTTCCTCTTTGATCAACGGCCCAGATCACATCGCGATCTCACGACTCTGGACTTCGTGACTCTAAGAGCCTGGTCTTCCACCTCCAAAATCACGAATCCCCGATACGCGATGTATCGAGATATCATATCCCACTACTATCCTTCCTCTTTGATCAACGACCCAAATCACATCGTGATCTCGTGACTCAAGACTTCGTGACTCCAAGATCCTAGTCTTCCACCTCCAAACTCACGAATCCTCGATACGTGAAATGGTCAGATCTCTGCCACCTATCCTCCAATATGGATGGTCCCGATGTCTTCGAGACTTTTGGGATGTAGTTGTGTATCGAGACGTCAGATCCCACAACTATCCTTCCTCTTTGATCAACGGCCCAGATCACATCGCGATCTCACGACTCTGGACTTCGTGACTCTAAGAGCCTGGTCTTCCACCTCCAAAATCACGAATCCCCGATACGCGATGTATCGAGATATCATATCCCACTACTATCCTTCCTCTTTGATCAACGACCCAAATCACATCGTGATCTCGTGACTCAAGACTTCGTGACTCCAAGATCCTAGTCTTCCACCTCCAAACTCACGAATCCTCGATACGTGAAATGGTCAGATCTCTGCCACCTATCCTCCAATATGGATGGTCCCGATGTCTTCGAGACTTTTGGGATGTAGTTGAGTTCACTCTCCCACCTAAGTAAAGGTTAAGGTCAACGGCTTATAGAGCTCTGATGGGTCCCTGGGATCTACAGTCCAGGATCCCATCGCTATTTGTGAAGGATGAAAGGGAGAGGTGTTAACGCCTACACCCCTTCTCTGGATCCGTCGGTGTTGACAGGCTTGGGGTATTCTCGAAAGGATTCTGACCATTCATTTACGAAGCGATAGGGTATTTTCTTTCTATATTTGAATTCTCTATCCCTTCTGAGCTTGAATCATGAAGTTCAAACTATCGGAGCTTTATGCTCCCATGACCTCGAGACCTTAGAAAGCTACTCTTTCTTGCATAAGGGTTATAAACCCGAATTGCATGAACCCTCAGATGGTTCTCAGGAAATTATCCCTGATGTTAATCAAGTCTCTGGTAAGGCTTAGTATGGTTACAAGTTTTATGGGGTAATTATCGGAAAAGAGTACTCTCAAGGGGCCTTCCTAGAATATTACAAGAAACTAAGAAAATAAGATGATTCTCGGTGGAGCAAACTCATGTCCTAGACTTAATAATTTGTGCAGAAAACAACTATGGCATGTAAGCATACACAGGCATCCATTCTATCAAACCAAATGTTAGGTAAACACTTCTATTCAGAACTATTTACAAGCACATAAAACTGAACATGCGATTATGGCATTAACTTCAAATAACACTTATCAGAAATAACACCAGAGGTGATTTCGGCATACCATGTAGTCTAAATATCTCTTTCATGAATACCTGGGCAATATTGATTGCCTTGCAGGTAGACTTGACAGGGATGAAGTGAGCAGACTTGCTTAATTTATCCACCACCACCATAATGGCATCATTCTGTTTGGTTGAGGTTGGTAATCCAGTGATGAAATCCATGGAGATGGTTTCCTATTTCCATTCTGGGATTGGTAAAGGTTGCAATAATCTTGTCGGGTGTCGATGTTCTGCTTTAACCAATTGGCACTCTATGCACCTGGCTAGGTACTCGGCTATGTCTTTGTTCAATTCAGGCCAATAAAATTGTTTCTTGGTGGCAGTGATCATTTTCTGGTATCATGGATGACCCCAGTAGGGTCTTTTATGTAGTTCATCCATAGCAAATCTCTTCAAGTTTTCACATGATAGAATATTAAATCTATTTCTGTAAGTGAGCAAACCTCCTTCGGTCATCTGATAGCCTTCATATTTCACTTCGACAGGTTCTTGTTGTAGGTACATGGTCATGGTCCAAACGAAGGGATCTATCTCTTGTGCATTTCTGATTCTTTCCTTGACATCTGTCTCGTAGGTGCTCACCATTGCCAGGTGAATTGTTTTCATACTTCTGCTAAGGGCATCGGCCACCCTATTTTCCTTTCCTTTAATGTGTTTGATCTCGAAATCAAAATATCTAAGGAGGGCCATCCACCTAGCTTGTCTAGCATTGAGCTTTGGTTGATCAAACAGGTATCGCAATCCACAATGATCTATCATAAGTACAAATTTTCTTCCCAGGAGGTAATACCTCCACATTATCAAGGCATGCACTATGGCAGCCACCTCTAGATCATGGGTCACATAGTTGACTTCATGCTCGTTCAATTTTCAGGATTCATAGCAGATTACACTTCCTTTTTGCATAAGGACTTCTCCAAGCCCTTCCTTATAGGCATCTATGCACACGAGGAAGTCATCTTTTGGATTGGTGATCTTCAGCATGGGCGCATGGGTCAGTAGATGTTTTAGGGTTTGAAATCCTTCTTCACACTTCTGTGTCCAAAGGAATTTTGTCACCTTCTTCTGGAGGGCAGTGATTGGACAACTAATCTTGGAGAATCCTTTTATAAATCTCCTATAGTATCCTACTAATTCCATAAAGGATCTGATGTCTGAAACATCCTTTGGGGTAGGCCATTCCATGATAGACCTGATTTTGTCAGGGTCCACCGCTACTCCTTCTTCGGAGAGAACATGGCCTAAGTAATGTATCTCTTTCTGGAAGAATTCACATTTGTTGAATTTGGCATAGAGTTGATGTTCTCTTAGCACTTGTAGTACAAGTCTAATATGCTCTTCATGCTCTTTTCTGTTCTTGGAGTAAATTAATATATCGTCAATAAAAACAAGCACAAATTTTTCTAGGAACTTGTTCAGTACATTGTTCATCAAGAACATAAAAGTGGCAGGAGCATTGGTCAACCCAAACGGCACTACCATGAACTCATAGTGACCATACCTCGTTCGGAAGGTAGTTTTATGGATGTCTTCACCCTTGATTTGGACTCGATGATATCCCAACCTCAAATCAATCTTTGAGAAAATAGACGCACCCCCCAATTGATCGAATAGGTCATTGATCCTGGGCAAGGGGTACTTGTTCTTTATGATTACCTTATTGATTTGCCTATAATCTATACATAGTCTAATGATACCGTCCTTCTTTTTCACGAACAGGACTGGTGCTCCCCATGGAGACACGCTGGGCCGAATATAGCCTTTATCCATCATTTCTTTTAATTGCATCTTGAGTTCAACTAACTCGGATGTGCTCATCCTGTAGGGTGTCCTAGACACCGGCACTGCTCCCGGTGCAAGTTCTATCGAGAAGTCTATGTCCCTTCTCGATGGTAAACCCGGTACCTCTTCTGAAAACACATCTCTGTATTCTTTCAGGATAGGGTGATCGTCAAGCTTGGTTTGCCATCTTCGATTGTTTTCAACACTTGTATTGCATATAAGGTACATCTCTTTCGGAAATACTTTCTCATTTGCAGAGCTAATATTTGTCTCACCGAGATAGGTTTTCGGATCCCTTGAAGGGTTATCCTGTCCCCTTCCTTACTTACACATTCTAAGGTCTTATGGTAGCAGTCCAATCTGGCTTTATGGGTAGCTAGCTAATCCATACCAATCAACAAATCATATGATCCCAGGGGAAATATGTTAAGGGTTGCTTGGGTGGGGAATTCACCCAACATTAATTGGCAGGCTAGTATGACTTTTGCTATCCTCCTTTTGGTGCCAGTGGCTAACTATACCAACCATGGCTTGGTATGTTTTTTTGGCTGTAGTTTACAGTTATCAACAACTTTAGGGGATATATAACTCAAATTTGAACCAGGGTC
>JASDQU010291223.1:381-14419 GCA_032191745.1 Picea mariana | reverse complement strand
GTGATGACAATGATGCCATTAAATTGAGAGGACATGGGTAAATTGAGCACCCTCCAATTTTGAGATGGATGGGATAGAGGCCCCATATATTATCTCAATAAGTGTGCCCTTGTAAAATATATCAAACTACCACATCACGAAGTGCATCTCCATAGCACTAAACCCAAGGTATAATTCACCCACTAAGTTCTCTGAATGTAAATCAACCAAAATAAAGTGAAGAGGATAAGGGACCACAATCCCTCCACATCACATGAACTACTCCACTAGGGGAAAACACTTTCGGAGAAACCAAAAGCTAGCACTCCCTCTTTGAGAGAAAGTGTTTTCTCCAACACTAGTATTGTCCCTTTCTACCTCAAGGGAGCACATGTTATGTTAGTGCATAGGGAGCACATGACTAGGAAAATGGGGTTTTTAAAGTGTTTTTAGGAGCAATTGAGGGGGATTTTTTTCTTCAAGTAGGAAAGGGACATAAAAATCAGGCCAACAAGTGCATCCTTGCAATCAGGTGGAAAACTTTGTTGTGATAGTATTGACCCTCTATATGACTGGTAAAGGTCCAACACCTAGAGGAATGAAGGGGTGTCTGAGAGGGATCTACCTCTTTGCTGGGAATAGATCTAGTAGGAAACAAAAACTAAATTCATGCCCTTTTGTGCTAGAACCAAAGGTTGGGATTGTGTAGTCCATGATTGTTTTCCTTTCCCGTGAACAAATTTCACTGTGGTTGGGTGCACTTGTTTCTATTTGAGCTCTGGTCTTTTAGCCAACCTTTTTGTAGCACACTCCTACTTATTTTTTTGGATCTCCAACCACTACACAACACAACAAAAGCATTTTGAATGTCCTTCTCTATAATGAAAAGTGGGAGGACTTTGGTAGGTACATGTTGGTCCATGCGCATGATGATGAAGACATTATGAAAATTGACTTCAAAAATAATGGAATCATCCTAACTATCAACCAGATTGTGTGGGATTTGGAAGAATTTAGTAGTCTCATGTCTCACCTACTAACTAGATAAAGTACATACTATCATGTCTCACCTACTAACTATATCTATCCAATCCTCCTAATTATTGATCACTTATGACTACCTCTACTCCTACCTAACTCTTTCTCTACCCTAATATTGTGAAATTATTTGAATTCATGGTGCCTCTAACCCTTATGGGACATAGTACACCTTCAACTAGCTAGCATTTACAAATTCTTTTAGGGGTTGACCATCAAGTGTCACCAAATTCAATGCTCCATCATCATTAATGTAAACAATCCTAAAGGGTCCTAACCAACGCATACGAATCTTATCATGGTGCTTTAGGAACTTGTTGTCATAGATTAATACCAACAATCCTGGTTGTATAATCTTGCATCAAATGTTGCGATCATGACAGGCCTTATGTCATTGTTTCTCAACCATATGGATGCATATTGCAATCAATTCATCCTCTTCTAATTGTAATAGCTCATCCAACCACCATTGCAGTGAATGGTCATCCGACAAATGTGTCACAACTACAATCCTGAGGCTTGGTACCACAAACTCTAACAACGTCTCCACTTCCTTCCCATAGACTAATCTGAATGGAGTATGTTTGGTCAATCTCTTTCAAATTTTATTATATTCCCACAATAATGTTGGACCCATTGGTCCCAATCATCATGTTGTACATTGCACAACTTGGTAAATGCATGCTCGAGTATCTTGTTGAATGTCAATTCTATTATATTATTGGCATGTGGATTATGTGATGTTCTCTTTTGATAATGGATCATAAATTCCTAATCCAGTGCATAGATGGTGTCATTCAAGAAGTTTGTTCCTTATGTGAGTAAGTAATGTTTGAACTTCTACAAGGTGTATTCCATCACCAATCCTTCATGCTCCCTAGTTGTATAGTTCTTTTCATAATCTGACAACTTTCTACTGGAAAACTAGATTGGATGATGCATGCTACCTTTTCCTAGTTGCAAAAGCACCATTCCAAGTGCAATTATTATTTTAGTTGTTTCCTTTAAAATATGATCGAGATGCACATCCTCGCATCTATTACTGTAAGGGAATGCAATAACGTCGATAAAGAAGTACTTGATTAACCGCAGAACCTTCAATATTAGTTATTTCTTGTCTTTGATTTTTTCTCTCATCTAAGTACTTTTTTTCTCTATAAAGAATATTAATACAAAATCATTATTTAAATACGAAATCTCATCTATTTCCTTCTTCTCAGCATGACCAAAATCATGGGCCTAATTGGCATGATTTCGGTTATGAACGGCACAGACAATGAATATAAAGAGTGGGTGTGTAAGTGATATTTGAGTCTTGAAACCCCCCCATATCGTCAAGGCATAAAAAAAAGTCTATCCATGTCAAATTTTGGTGCATACAAAAACATTTTGAAAAAAAAATTCAATGTTGGCCCCATTCACAAGTCACTATTTCCCATCATGTGCTCTAACCATAGTACATTGTATTTTAATAGTTGTTTCCTTTAAAATTCGACCGAGAAAATTAAAACGAAATGAGGATGAGATGGGTTGATATATAGAGTGTGTGTGTGAGTGATATTTGAGTCTAGAAACCCTCCCATATCTTCAAGGCATGCAAAAAGTCTTTCCATGTCAAATTTTGGTGCATACAAAAACATTTTGAAAAAAATTCACATTGGCCCCATTCACAGGTCACTGTTGCGCATCATTTAAGGAAGGTTTACATACTAATTAAAATTATTTTATTTAATAATTGGTTCATCATATTGATGATGACCTTCTATCATGATTTTCTAATTGGAAATATGCTTATATGTTTTGAAAAGAGAGGGAGTAAATCCTCATAGATTCAAGGACATGAAACATATATAATTTTTTAGAAAGTATAATTGATATAGATATATGAATAAAAAAACCTTATCACGGTGACCACTTTGATGTCATATCCTTATCAGAATCAGATATGTTAGTTTCATGAAGTCACTTCATTCCCCCTAGAGGGGCATCAAGTACAATTTTCATATTTGAGAAGGAAAATCCAATATCAATGGCCTCTACTCCATCCTTCAAGGGAGGACAAGGTTCCCCAATAAAATCTTCTAGGAAGACTATATCAATTTTTTTTTAAGTCAATGGTTGTTGATTTTCCTTAGCAAGAGAAACTTCATCATCTCACATTGGTTACTTAGGAAAATTCCGATTTTTTTTATTTGGATTTGGTCCCTTTTCCCTTGAAGCTCATGCATGGGGATAAATATCATGTAAATGTTGTGTATGTACACAATCTCATTATAAATATCCAAAATTGCTTTTATGTAACTGCCCAAAGTATTCTCAATATCCTCAAAAATTGACATATACCAAGAATGAAATGGAAAATTTGGTAGTTGTACCCAAAGTGTCATTCTAGTAATTGACATAAAGTTAGGATCAAAATTTGGAAATCAAGGAGATATAAAAAGCCCCACTCTTCCCCAAAACCAAGGGCTCTACTCTAAAACTTACTTATAAGCATCATGATCGAAAATATGAATTAAAAAAACACCTTTGGAGAAGAGAGGAATCTCATAGTTCTTTTTCCATGTTGAGTGGATCCATTGGCACAATGACGATGAAGGAGGCCAATAACCATTAAACCATTAAATCTGCTCCTTAAAGGACATGTGTTTTGAAGTTGAAATAACCTCATGTTATAACATTATTTGGTTACCAGTGACCATGGATTCCTTGTTGCCCAAGTTATTAGCCATTGAATATCTTTGATCTACAAGAAACATATGTTAAATTGTTTTTTTTCCTCATACCGACATTCTTCCTTTGAGAAATGCTCTGGTACCCATGTCTTTCCTTTAAGAAAGGCATGGTGTCTTCCAAAAATTGTAAAAAGTAAAAAATGAGCATTAATTATGCACTCCTAGGTGGGGTTTATGAGATCTGTGCAACTGTACAACCCTCATTATTATTGCCAAAAAACTTAACCAACTTGTAATACTATAAATTGGGTTCAAATGTTGGAGAAAGGAAACCAACCATTCTAGTACGCTTATGCTAGAGAATTATATTGATAATTTAGCCTTGGATTTTTATGACTAGTTCCTTTTGTAGAAACCCTTGTTTTTTGGATTGACTCTCTTGATTAGAATCTAGGATCTAAATCCTTGTTGATTTTCCAATGCACATATGGCAATGAGTTTGAAGCGGAGTTGAAGTCTATATGTAGTTCAAGTAAGAGGAACATGAACTATACTGACAAAGATTATTTGCATTCGTCTCTGTTGCGACGATATCAAATGATGCGTAGATTCATTTCATATTTGGCTTATCAAATTGAAATTAAAATTTGATAGTTTGCAAGCTAGCTGGACCTTGAGTCAAATACAAATATGAAATTTGAAATCATTAACATATCTACTAGAACATATGAAAAATAGGGTTTATGGTTGCATGATGATATGATAATGGAAGAAAGTGGGTGTGTGAGTGAAATTTGAGTCCAGAAAACCCTCCCATATCATTAAGGCATGCGAATAGTATATCCAGGTCAAATTGCAATGCATACAGATATAGTTTGAAATAAATTCAACGTTGGCCCCATTCACATGTCATTGTTGCCTGCCTCTAGTATTTTTATGGTGTTGATTAAGAAATCAACGAAAAATAGGGATTTTTCATCACAACTATGACACAGATACATTGTATATACATTAATGTAGAACCTGAAAGAAAAATGAAGAAAGATTGACGAAAACTTAAAACTTGCGTCAACCAAATTGTGTACTTTGAAAGAAAATTAAGGTTTATGTTTTACATGATGAATTGATGATGGAAGAAAATGGGTGTTTCATTCAAATTTGAGTCCAGAAACCCTCTCATATCATTAAGGCATGTGAATAGTCTATCCATGACAAATTTCAGTGCATATAGAAACTGTTTGAAAACATTTCAACGTTGGCCCCATTCACAGGTCAATATTGTCGGTGTCTAGTCCTCGTACAATTTCCGTTCCTTGTTCCTTGTAAAATTTGTTTGACATTACACACGTCCCAACATCTAGTACTACAAGGGTGTATTTTTACGGCATTGATTAAGCAATCAACAAAAAAGAGGGATTTTTCATCAGTACAACTATAACAAGGATACATTGTATATACATTAATGTAGAACCTAAAAGAAAAATGAAGAAAGACTAATGCAAGCTTAAAACTTGCATCAACCAAATTGTGTAATTTGAAAGAAAATTAGGGTTTCAAAAAAAAATCTATAGAAATGACAAACACGTTCATCGAAACTTCGTTGATGCATGCAATACTGTGACAACAATATTGATGAAATCTTATATGATCATGATGGTATAAAAACGAAAGAGATTATCTTAGTTTCAAGAATAATTTATTCTCTATTGAACAAGGACAACCACATGAAGGTGGAAGCTCATATGGCCCCTCTCTTCCCCCTCACATCACTCTCAATTGATCCCCAAAAACCAATCTATAAAATAGAAAATAATCGAAAGCAATGTCCTATTAAGATTCATGCATAGAAACTACAAAAACAAAAAATTATTAACGTACATGAAATTATGTGTTTCTAAATGATATTTTTAGTCTACCACGTACTTTATCATATTGAAAACTATTTTCAGGTTTCAAATAATAATTAAACAACATGTAACATAGGATATAAAAACGTCGCATAAAACTTAAAAACATGTAATTAACCCATGACATTATAAGTAAATTATTTTAAGAGAATAATTCATACAAATTAAAATATTATATAGTCACGTACCTAATCCAACCTCAACATTTGTGTAATCATCCTTATTCTATATCTTGATCTTCTTCATCGAACTCGACATTTGTATCATCATCTGATTCAGAAACGATGTTGAAAGGATTGATGATATCTTCATCGTCATCAATGTCATTTTCGAGCATATTTTCATTGACATCATCATCGAGAATTGAAATATTGTTTCCTATGCCTAGATCATGATCTTCTTCGTCTTCTTCATCTGTCGACCCTCCATGATCTTCTGGCTCTGTCTGATCTGTTGAATAATCTTCTTGATATTCAATATCATATTCTTCCTGTAAATGAGTATACTTAATTGGCCTTCCTCTTGGATCATATCTAACAACAAATGACCAATCCCTTTCACCTGGAACATTTGAGTAAAATACCTATTCACATTGGCTTGGAAAAACATAGAAATCATGTCCTCTTTCAAACACCGTTGTTTTAATCATTGGAAATCCGTTGGCATGTTGAATAACAATTCTTTCCTCATTGCGTTCATGCATTCGTAACCTATACCATTTGACATCAAACAGAACTAATTTGAAGGAATTAAAGTCACACTCAATTATATCATTTAAATACCCATAATTTCTATTTTCAGATTCTCGGGGATGTCTGTCACTCCTAGAGGAAACATTAGTGACCTGGAATACTGCAGTTATCCCACTATCATAAGTTTTCTTGGTTTCATCCAATTTTTTGATAAGAAATTTACGACCATTGCACCACATAGCCTTATGGTGTTTCAACTACAATATGTTAGATATGTAAAAGATGCACTGTCAATTAATAAATTAACATATATTTATATAACTTCGAAAGTATCTGAAAAATACAGTACACATGTAGTCACATTAATATAATATAAAATAAGTGAATAACATGGGTGAATTTTCTTACCTATCCATCTTTCAAACCATATGATAAATCAATTTCCCTTTGCATAACATTGGCATCTCCATTACAATGAGCTTCTCTAACCAAATCAGGCAGTCGTTGCCATGATAACCTACCTCCATTATGTTGTTTACATCTTTCAATCCATACATTCATCCAGTCAAGATTATTTGCAATGTATAAATGCAGTGCATCCCACTCTTGAGCAACTGAATCAAAAAAACATAATTCACCAATATTAAATATTAGTTATAACGTCCAATATGCAGGTAATTATAAATATTTATAATTTATGAAATAAATTATATTAATATGTTAATGAGTATGATCATATACACAAAAAACGAAACTTTATATGTATTATTAATATAAATTTTCACAATTATTAATATATTACCTCTCATTTTTTTCATTCTACCTTGCCCCAACAGATTCTCATGATCTTCAAAGTTTTTTATGGAGTTCACATCCCAAATGCGATCCACTACATGCATAGTTGGCGCTACTAATTTAGGAAGATACTGACTAATATACATGATGGATTGATATACCATAGAACCCTCAGGATGTGCTCTTTGTCTAACCAATGCCTTCAATACGTTCAAGTGCCTCTCCACCATCCACATTGACCTTGTGTAAATAGGTCCACAAATTTCAATCTCCTCAACTTGGTGTATGAGGTAGTGTTCTTGTGCATTGAAAAATGTTGGAGGTATATACTTTTTCATTTCACACATTAGATGAGGAATTTCTCTCTTCCAATACTTTATATCATCTTCATTGATTTCTTTCAATGACAACCCTCTACATGAGATCATGACAAAAGAAAATAACATGTTTCAACATAACATAATATAATATATTACATTACAAGTAAAACACGTGTCATTAAGTACAACAATAATTTGAAATTAGGACATTTTTCATATAAATCACAACTACTTACCTCATGCATTTTCCAAGATCATATATGAATTTTTTGTCGTTGTTGTCAAAGTCGTTTGGGAGAGATAGTGGTAGAACATACTGTAACAAAAAAACGAATCGTTATTTATTTGGACCAAAGTAGACAAGAAAATATAAAAAAAAATAGAAGTGTATAAGGCCAATATATATAAATATGTATACCAAAATTATTACCTTAATGAAGGCATGACAATCATGTGTTTTTACCCCACCAAATTCACCTTTCTTCTTTAAGATATTTTTTATGTTTGAAGAAAACCCCACGGGAAATTTAATTCTTTGAATGACCTCTTTTACATCATTGCTTTGTTTCTCTGTTAATAACCATGGAAGGTTATTTCGGTCTAGTACTCCATATGATCTATTTGAATATCGTATCACACTTCACATTGCATGATTGACTTCTTGAATGTCAGTACAAATTTTGACAATTTTTTCTTTGTCCCTCCTACCATCTATGATTCGCCATAATGTTTCAGTCACATTCTTCCCGATATGCATTGTATCAAACAAATGAGTTATTTTTAGCTCCTCATAGTAGGGCAACCTCATTAATTGAGTGGGATAACATTTCATTACTCGTGGAAGCCCATTATTAATACCTTCATGATGATTGCAACCTTCATGAAGCATATAATAAATCACAAAAATAATTATCAAATACGGTAAAATAAATTCAATGATTAAAATAAACATTCAAAACATTGCATGATCTACGATACCTTATGAAATTTAGTACCTTGATGATTTCTATTATATTCCAACCTCCATAGGTGAGGTGTCATTCTTCGTGGTTTTAAACCAGTCTCTTCTTTCCCATTGAAAATATGTTTTTCAGTAGTACGATACCTATGGTTCTTAGGAAGAAGGTGCATATACTCATCAAACACCATCTTTCCTAAAAAATTTGAATGATGATACTTCACCTTAGGGCCACAAACTAGACATGCAAATTTACCCTTTGTTTGAAGACCTGTAACAAATGGATTAATGTCAATTATACGATGAGATTATCTAAAAATTAAACATGCACCATGATTATAACATTAAAAAATGATATAGTATTAAAGAGCAATATTAGAATGCTACATACCACAAAAATGTGTTAGTCCAGGGGCATCATGAATTGCCCATAAAAGTATTCCACGGAATTTAAATTTCTTCTCCCTGATTGGTTTACATATGTCATACATTGTGATGACAACCCATAACTTTAGTAGCTCGTCGATAAGAGGCTCGATATATACATTCATATCTTTAACCTGGTACTTACCTAATTGTTTTAAATTACACATAATTACTATAGGAATGATATGATGTAATATATATAAGTAAATAAATAAACAAAAGATATTATGCAAAAATTGAAACAAATGAAAATGTTACATTCAAAAAATTAATGTAAAGAAATACCTGGAACAATCATTTTCAACATTATGTGCTCCCTCTTTATTGACATCCAAGGAGGAATGTTATTGTTGATAACAAAAATAGACCACACTGATTAAATATACCTTAGCTGTCCTAATGGATTAACACCGTCAGCTTCCAATGAAAGCCTAACATTACGAGGTTCATCTTTGAAATCTGCCCATTTTTCCTCAATTTTCCTAAATGTAGAACCATCAGCCGACATTCGAAGAACACCATCTCCACTTATATTACATGCATGGTAATCCATAAATTGTGCTATGCTTTCACACCTGAACAATCACTGCAAACGTGGAATTATGGGAATATGACGAAGAAACTTTCGAGACACCCTTTTTGTTACTTGATCGGTTCGATATCTACTGATAAGACATTGCGGACATTCTATTTTCAAAGCATGTTGTCCATAATATATAATATGGTCATTAGGACATGCAGCTATAGTTTGATAATCCATTCCAATGTCTTTCATAATGGCATGCAAACCTCGATATGTGCGAGATAAAATATTTGACGATGTTAACAAAAATTCACCTAACAATCTACAACATAACAAATAACTAGTTATTGTAAGAATATTAATCGTAAAAATTGCATTCTTATTTTACACATTAATTAACACTATAAAAAAATAGAAAAAAATCAACATTTATGTATAATATGAGATGAAACATATTACATACCTTAGGATCTGTGTCATACAAGTGTTCGACAAATTATTCGTAACCTTTAAGTTCACTAGCAGTAATGTAGCGGAGAGAAGATTTTCTCTTGATCCTTCATAAAGTCGTTTATTTTCCTTTTCTAATAGAGGTTCATCATAAATACCAACATTGTCCCCATCCTCATCCAACTGCGAAAACAAATCTTGGATCATTTGATTTGTCCCATCATCTTCTTCCATGGGATCATTAACTTGATTTGTCCCATCATCTTTTTCCATGACATCCGCATTTGCTTGGTCATGATGTTCCTCAGCTTGTACAACATCATTTCTACTAATACTTGGTGCAATATTCTGCGGAAAGTTAGAGGGAAACTCAAACTTTGTAATTACAAACAATCATGCAAAATTAGTGTATACTATAAAAAACATTCAAACAATATATATACATATATATTATTTTATATAAAATTGACAAACTAAAAAATATAATGAATATATAGCTAATTACCATGGGACGATATTCATTCGATCCACCATCAATGTGCCCATATTTCCTACAATGTTTTGTAGTTGTTGCTATTAAAATTATTACGGGACGTATGAGACAATATTTTTTTCAAGACAATAACATCTACCATCACCCTTTTCACCCGCTTTAATTTTTTCCCCACCTTTAACTATATTCTGCGGCATTCTTCCACACAAAAATACACTTTCGGAACTGTCTTTGTTATAGAAATATTGTCGCAACATCTTTAAATCGTCAAATATTTATAGGTCAATTTAGGTCATTGTCGTCGCAATTGTGACAACCGTGACCTAAATATTTTTTTTTTGTACCTATTTATTTGTTATATTTAGTTCACTTTGTCGAAGACAAGAACGGTTATAACGATCAAGTCAATGTTCGTCTCTCTTGCGAAGAAATTTTACTATATCAATTTAGACTTTGTTAAAATGTATAACGGTCAATAATGATCGTTTCTCTTGCGACGAAAACACTAGTTTGACGAAATTGAGACAGTAGTCCACCATCTTGATTATCATCACAAAACAAAAGAAAGTTTTCTTCCATCGATAGAGTGATGAATATAAGGTCGATTTATATCAAAATTGAAAAATTGAACTTTTTCTCCTAAATTTTGCGACGAAAGAGTACTTTCGTCACAAGTAGTCGTCGCAATTTTTTCAATGTGTAGTAGTGAATGGTTGACAAGTTAGTTGTTTTTTCAGCCTCTCCTACTCGGAAACTTCTGCCACAAAGACATGATTGCACCTTTCAATATTTGTATCGTCCACATATCCCTGACAATCTAAAGTCATGGCAGGTCTTCCTTAGTGATGAGAGCATATGTGCTTTCATTCAAAATGAACCTTATAAGCCTAAGGAAATTATATCAATGGAAGATAACAAAATTCTGAAGGGCTTGAATCCTTTAGAAAGTTCATTTTCATCGAGTGATGTAGGAAACAAAGAAAAACATAAAGAAGAGAATTCGAAAAGGAAAGTGGGTGAAACCATTTCCTTGAACATTGGGACACCCGAGTGTCCAAAGAATGTTAAAATACATTCCCAATGTTTTGATGAAGAAAAATTGAAGTTCACTGAGTTGCTTGGTGAATTTCAAGATGTTTTTGCTTCGTCGTATGAGGATCTTCTTGGTTTTGATACTTCTCTTATACAACATGCCATTCTTATCAAGGAGGGCATAAAACCGGTTAGAAAAAAACAAAGATCCATTAACCCTACACTGGAAGAAACTATTCGAAAGGAATTGGAAAAGCTCTTGAAGGCTGGGATAATTTTCCTTGTTAAGTATTCTGAGTGGGTTTCTAATTTGGTTCCCGTTCAAAAAGAAACAGGTCATATTAGATTATGCGTTGATTTTTCGCTCATTGAATAGAGCCAGTATAAAAGACCATTTTCCTCTCCCTAACATGGAAATGATTTTGCAGTAAGTTGCACGGTCACATATGATGTCCTTACTTGACGGTTTTTTCTGGTTACAATCAGATCAAGGTAAAAAGGACAAATAAATATAAAACCACTTTTATTACATGTTGGGGCACTTTATCTTATGCACGTATGCCTTTTGGATTATCTAATGTAGGTGACACTTTCCAAAGAGCTATGAAAATAACTTTTGATTATTTAATCGGTAAAATTATTCAGATTTATCTTCATGATTAACTGTGTATTCTAAAAACTGATCAGATCATTTCAGTCATCTTAGAAAGATTCTCATGCGATGTAGGAAATTCATCATTTCTTTAAATATTTCTAAGTCTATTTTCGGTGTTACCAAGAGCAAGATCCTTGGGCAGATTGTCTTTGATTCAGGAATAAGCATAGATACCAAAATGATTATTGTTATCCTAAATCTTCCTGCTCCTACTTCCAAAAAGGATGTTCAATCCTTTATGGGTGTTATCAACTTTGTTTGTAGGTTTATTCCTAATTTTGCTGTAATGGTCAAGCCAATTCACAATATTTTTAAGATCGCTCCTTTTCTTGTATGGATGACGTCAAAAATGATTTTTGGGGGATCAAGAAGGAAATTAGTTCCACACCAATTTTGGCGAAGACGGATTTTGAGAAAGAACTTATTATATATACTAATTCCACATAAGAAGTAGTTTATACTATCCTCATGCAATGTGATGACCAAGTTAATGAAAAACCAGTGGTTTACATGAGTCAAAGCTTGTTAGGTGATGAGTTTAAATATTCTTATATTGAAAATCATGCTTTCTCTCTTATTAAAGTTGTTGAAAAGTTTCGCCACTTCATCTTAGGTAAGCACATGCTGCTAAAAATCCATTTACCTATTGTCAAGTTCTTACTCTCATAGACTTATATTTCAGGGAAGCTTGCACATTGGCTTTCCAATATCTAGGAGCATGATCTAACGTGGCAAAGACACGTGGTGTTTGAGATTGGCGTCTTTGTTTAATCGTGTTATTCGGCATCAGGGATTTTCATTAGATAAGCATTTTAACAAACAATTACTACCCTGTCGATGTTGAAAAGGTATCAAGGATCGACGATCGACGATAAGTTTAAACAAGTGTTCCCGGATTACCCCCCTCGAAACTTGTCAATACCAAAAATGCATCGAGGATTGGTGATCGACGATGTGTCAATGTAAAAAATTTCCATGATTTAAATCTTTGAGATTTCATCGACCCCAAACAAACACATCAGTAATCGGCTATCGGAGGTTCATCATGGAACATGCCAATGTTTTAACCTTCTCATAATTCACTGATGCCGATGGAAAATTAACTATTTCTTGAATCCTCTTTGCGAACAACCAGCGCAAATCTACTCCATTTTTACCAATGTCGATGATACATCGGAAATCAACGATTATTGTTACTATGTGGTCATTTTACTTGCTCAGATTCTTCTGACGTTGATCAAAAGCACGTGGGTCACAATTTTAGCTGTATATTCTTAGTTAAAATGCCAAGTTCCTTTTAGACACAAAGGTTTCACTTTGACAAGTTCAAATAAATCCAACTTGATCAATGATGAGACATGAAAGCAAAATTAGCGATCCCTCCACAGCAGACTCAATTCAGAAAGAAGAACAAAAGAAAACAAGTGGTACCCAAAACGGAAAAAAAAAAAAATCATAAAATATTTTAGGGTGCGTTGAGTGCTCAACAAATGGAAATTCTTTGGGAGAAAGAAGAATCTTTGTTCCTTCCTTCAGGCTTAGCTCGTGCAGAATCTAGTTGAGACACTAATTAGGTTCTCTTTTATCAGATTATTTCATATCCATGCGTGTACAACTTCCCGTCTTCATAAATCTAGGTTTGCCTATGGAGTTTATCCCTTATCCCACCTTCGTTTCTCTTGAATATGAGCCACACCCCTTTTTTACAAGAGTCGGGTAAGGAATTCACTGGTTCGAGGCCATTTTATTTATCATTATTCACTCTCTACGGTGTTGCTCCACTGCCAGCGAGCATCCATAGCCCTGACGGAGTCACCCTGATGTCATAGACCTTGCTCCACTTCCAGCGAGTGTCCATAGCCCCGATAGAGTTATATGCATACCCTCTCCTACTTTGCATGCATTTAATATAATTGTTTTATTTCTAGTAGAGATTCTATGAGTGAGTAGGAGAGGAGGATGTTTGTTATCTGCAAGATGCAATAGTTAATGTGAAATTATTCCCATCTCTATCTAGAGGTACATGTGATCCTTTCCCTCTTGCCATCTCTCCCTTTGGGATTTACCAAACCACCAGGTGGACACTTCATCACTT
>JASDQU010291222.1:0-12867 GCA_032191745.1 Picea mariana | reverse complement strand
TAAAAACGTCGCATAAAACTTAGAAACATGTAACTAATCCATGACATTAAAAGTAAATTATTTTAAGAGAATAATTCATACAAATTAACATATTATATAGTCAAGTACCCAATCCAAACTCAACATCTGTGTAATCATCCTTATTCTCTATCTTGATCTTCTTCATCGAACTCGACATCTGTATCATCATCCAGTTCTGAAACGATGTTGAAAGGATTGATGATATCATCATCGTCATCAATGTCATTTTCGAGCATATTTTCATCGACATCATTAACAAGAATTGCAATATTGTCTCCTATGCCTAGATAATGATCTTCTTTGTCTTCTTCATCTGTCGACTCTCCATGATCTTTCGACTCTGTTTGATCTGGAAAATCATCTTCTTAATCTTCAATATCATCTTCTTCCTATAGATGAGTATACTTAATTAGCCTTCCTCTTGGGTCATATCTAACAACAAATTACCAATCCCTTTCACCTCGAACATTTGAGTAAAAGACCTGTTCACATTGGCTTGGAAAAACATAGCGATCATCTCCTCTTTCAAGCATCGTTGTTTTAATCATTGGAAATCTGTTGGCATGTTGAATAAGAGTTCTTTCCCCATCACGTTCATTCATTCGTAACCTATATCATTTGACATCGAATAGAACTAATTTGAAAGAATTAAAGTCACACTCAAGTCTATCGTTTAAATACCCATAGTATCTATTTTCAGATTCTCAGGGATGTCTGTCACTTCTAGAGGAAACATTAGTAACCTGGAATACTGCAGTTAGCCCACTATCAGAAGTTTTCCTAATTTCATCCAATTGTTTGATGTGAAATTTACGACCATTGCACCGCATAGCCTTGTGGTGTTTCAACTGCAATATGTCAGATATGTAAAGGATGCATTGTCAATTAATAAGTTAACATATATTTATATAACTTTGAAAGTATCTGAAAAATACAGTACACATGTAGTCACATTAATATAATATAAAATAACTGAATAAAAATGGGTGAATTTTCTTACCTGTCCATCTTTCGAACCATATGCTAGATCAATTTCCCTCTACGTAACATTGGAATCTCCATTACGACGAGCTTCTCTAACCAATTCAGACAATTGTTGCCATGATAACCTACCTCCACATGTTGTTTACATATTTCAATCCATACATTCATCCAGTCAATATTGTTTGCAATGTATAAATGCAGTGCATCCCACTCTAGAGAAACTGAATCAAAAAAACATAATTCACCAACATTAAATATTAGTTATAACGTACAATATGCAGGTAATTATAAATATTTATAATTTATGAAATAAATTATATTAATATATTAATGAGTATGATCATATACACAAAAAATGAAACTTTATATGTATTATTAATATAAATTTTCACAATTATTAATACATTACCTCTCATTTTTTTCATTCTATCTTTCCCCAACAAATGCTTGTGATCTTCAAATGTTTTGATGGAGTTCACATCCCAAATGTGATCCATTGCATGCATATTTGGCGTTGCTAATTTAGGAAGATACTGACTAATATACACCATGGATTGATATACCATATATCCCTCCACCATAGAACCCTCAGGACGTGTTGTTTGTCTAACCACCACCTTCAATGATTGCAAGTGCCTCTCCACCATCCACATTGACCTTGTGTAAACAGGTCCACAAATTTCAATCTCCTCAACTTGGTGTATGAGGTAGTGTTCTTGTGCATTGAAAAATGTAGGAGGTATATACTTTTTCATTTCACACATTAGACAAGGAATTTCTCTCTTCCAATAATTTATATCATATTCATGGATTTGTTTCAATGAAAACCATCTACATGAGATCATGACACAAAAAAATAACATGTTTCAACATAACATAATATAATATATTACATTACATTACAAGTAAAACACATGTCATTAAGTACAACAATAATTTGAAAGAACATTTTGCATATAAATCACAACTACATCTTACCTCATGTATTTTCCAAGATCATATATAGCTTATTTGACATTGTTGCCAAAGTCATTTGGGAGAGATAGCGGTAGAATATACTGTAACAACAAAATGAATCCTTATTTGTTTTGACCAAAGTAGACAAGAAAAAATAAAAAAAATAAAAGATCAATAAGGCCAATATATATAAATATGTATACCAAAATTATTACCTTAATGAAAGTATGTCAATCATGTGTTTTTACCCCACCAAATTCACCTTTCTTCGTTAAGATATTTTTTATGTTTGAAGAAAAACCCATGGGAAATTTAATTTGACCTCTTTTGCATCATCTTTGTTGCTCTGTTAATAACGGAAGGTTATTTCAGTCTAGTACTCCATCTGATATATTTGAAAATTGGATCACACTTCGCATTGCATGATTGGCTTCCTAAATGTCGGTACAAATTTTGACAATTTTTTCTTTGTCCATCCTACCATCTATGATTCGCCATAACGTTTCAGTCAAATTCTTCCCGATATGCATTGTATAAAATAGATAAGCTATTTTTAGCTCTTCATAGTAGGGAACCTCATGAATTGAGAGGGATAATATTTCATTCCTCGTGGAAGCCCATTATTAATACCTTCATGATGATTGTGGCCTTCATGAAGCATAAAAGAAATCACAAAAATAATTATCAAATACATCAAAATAAATTCAATGATTAAAATAAACATTCAAAACATTACATGATCTACGATACGTTATGAAATTGAGTACCTTGACGATTTCTATATTCCAACCTCCATAGGTGAGGTGTCATTCTTCGTGGTTTTAAACCAATCTCTTCTTTCCCATTGAAAAGATGTTTTTCAGTAGTACGATACCTATGGTTCTTAGGAAGAAGGTGCTTATACCCATCAAACACCATCTTTCCTAAAAAAATTGAATGATGATACTTCATGTTAGGGCCACATACTGGACATGCAAATTTACCCTTTGTTTGAAGACCTACAACAAATGGATTCATGTCAATTATACGATGAGAATATTTAAAAATTAAACATGCACCATGATAACATTAAAATATTTTATAGTATTAAGGAGCAATATTAGAATGCTACATACCACAAAAATGTGTTAGTCCAAGGGCATCGTGAATTTTCCATAAAAGTATTCCATGGAATTTAAATTTCTTCTCCCCGATTGGTTTACCTATGTCATACATTGTGATGCCAACCCATAACTTTAGTAGCTCTTCGATAAGAGGCTCGATATATACATTCATATATTTAACCCGGTACTTACCTAATTGTTTGAAATAACACATAATTACTATAAGAATGATATCATGTAATATATATAATTAAATAAATAAACAAAAGATATTATGCAAAAATTGAAACAAATGAAAAAGTTAAATTCAAAAAATTAATGTAAACAAATACCTGGAACAATCATTGTCAACATTATGTGCTCCCTCTTTATTGACATCCAAGGAGGAATGTTATTGTCAATAACAAAAATAGGCCACACTGAGTAAATAGACCTAAGCTCTTCGAATGGATTAACACTGTCAGCTACCAATGAAAGCCTAACATTATGACGCTCATCTTTGAAATCTTCCCATTTTTCCTCAATTTCCCTAAATGCAGAACCATCGGTAGGCATTCAAAGAACACCATCTCCACTTCTGTTACATGCATGTTAATCCATAAATTGTTCTATGCTTTCACCCCTGAACAATCACTACAAATGTGGAATTATGGGAATATGACGAAGAACCTTTCGAGGCACCCTTTTTGTTACTTGATCGGTTCGATATCTACTGATAAGACATTGCAGACTTTCTGTTTTCAAATCATGTTGTCCATAATATATAATATGGTCATTAGGACATGCATCTATAGTTTCCTAATCCATTCCAATGTATTTCATAATGGGATGCGAACCTCGATATGTGCAATGTAAAATATTTGACGATGGTAACAAAAATTCACCTAACAATCTACAACATAACAAATAACTAGTTAATGTAAGAATATTAATCGTAAAAATTGCATTCTTATTTTACACATTAATTAACACTAAAAACAAATAGAAAAAAATCAACATTTATGTATAATATGAGATGAAACATATTACATACCTTAGTATATGTGTCATACAAGTGTTCGACAAATTATTCATAACCTTTAAGTTAGCTAGAAGAAATGTAGCAGAGAGAAGATTTGCTCTTGATCCTTCATAAAATCCTTTATTTTCCTTTTCTAATAGAGGTTCATCATAAATACCATCATTTTACCCATCCTCATCCGGCTGCAAAAATAAATATTGGATCATTTGATTTCTCCCATCATCTTCTTCCATGGGATCTGTTAGCACTCTAAGAAACTCTTTGGGGTTGTAGGCCAAAGATGCTTGGTAACTCAAAATATGAATAGGTTTATATTTATATTGGGATAAAATGGGATAACTGACCTGCTAGATCATATCAAGACAGTCAAAGAATATATAATCGAATGAGATAGTGATTTTAAGAATCAATGATCAGATGAATAGCATAACAGTGGGTGAAGAATACTATACTTACTGACCAGATCACACATGTGATGGGTCGGATAAGATAGTGTAGGTATCACTATTAAATCAATATTATGAGTTGACCAATGAGATGACAATCATTGGCAACTAAGACAAATGTGAATCAAAGTGAAGATTACTATTAAATCAATCTATGAACTGAATTATGAGATGACAGTCATATTGCAGTTAAGATAACTTGAAATAAAGCATAGAAGAAATAAGAAATGACAATCTGATATTAATAGAGAAAGAAGACTGTGATCTGTATTACATATATATGACAGTCTATTACAAATGAAGCATGGTATTGTATCCAAAATTCAAACCTCAGTCCTACGACTAAACCCCTCCCTCAGTTCCTCTTATGTGTTGAGCTTTATAGCTTTACAATACAGTTTTCAGATCCTAAAAGAATGGATCAGATATGCTAAAGATAGAAAGTCGAAACTGATTTACAAAAAATAAGGAATGATCTTCAAAATGAGGTCAATTCCACATTTCATGGTCCTTAGATGATGTAGAATCCCTATGCAATGCAAATAAGCCTTCCAACGTTGTTTGTGGATCTTAAGAAAAATGAAATTCGAATTTTCTAATTTTGGAGAAAAACCTGATTTGTTGCCTCCAAAATAGGTGTCAAAACCAACTTGAATACCTTTTATAACCCTTTTACATCAAAAGTGGATCATAGATCTGACTCTGTAATTCAATATCTATCCATTAAAAGAGTTTTCAAGAGATTCAGATTAGTAAAACTTTGATCTAGGCAAAATTTCACCAAATCTGGCCATCTCAGGTGTCAAAAGCTAATTCACCTTACAATTTTCTAGTTAGCTGGTGAAAGCTCTGCTTTTCACCAACTAACTGGTTATAATTTTGCCTTCTGCACTGGTGAAAGTTCTATTTTGGCTAAAGGAAAACTTATCACATTTAAAATAAAAAATTATTTTCATCCACTGATAAAGAGGATCTGATACCCTGTGTCTTCAAATATATCCTATCATACCCTTGAGAAAAAGTCAAAAATAGAGTATAGCCAGATATAAATGACTGAGCTCCTATAGATTGTACTGATTGCTTGTTGACTGTGTAATCTGGCCCTTGCTAATGTTCTGATCCTCCAATCTTCACAGGTTTGCCTTATATCTTTTCAGAACCAAAACTTCTCCTGCATTTTCTTCTGAAAATTATTCAACACTTTCACGTGCTCACTTCTCTTGAATTAACTGATGTTGGATGTGACATAGTGGACTCAAAACTATCTCCCAATCTAGATTTTTGACCAGGTATAGATGCATGATTATTTTCGAAGGAAAAAGAACCAGGTCTTGAGATTCTATATGCACCATGCTCGTGGATAGAGAGACAAATAGCTTCCATAACCGTTATTTCTTCTAGGTTCAAGTAAAAATTATCATCTCTGTTGTATTGACCAAGCAAAAGTTTGGACCTTGTCTCAGCAATTCCCAGATGAAACCTGAGTTGCGAGAATCCCGTTTGTATATGAAATTGGATTGGGAACAATAAGATCCTGTCTGTCAGCTTCTTCAGAGGATAATGTCTGTGAAGCATGCGTAGCCTTTTGTCCTTTATGCATTCTTTGCTCCTCACCGTGTTCAATGCCATTCTCATTTTGTTTTGAACTACCACGCCATCATCCTCCATTTTTTGTTACTGTAATGATGGCAGATCGTATCATTATAAGTTGATGGACTACATTGTTGAACACAGATGGTGCCATTTTGGTATATAGACTTTTCTATTCTTGAAATTGTATGAGTGGAGGATTTGTAATGCAGACCCTCTGGAATGACATTTTAACATTGAGTCAAGAAATTATTCTCACAACGAGTGACATGTACTGTAGAGGCCATGAGCATGCCAATAGCCAATCCTGAATGTTACGCATATATGGAGATCCAAATATTTCTACCAGCACAAGTGTGGAGACGAGTACAAAACCAAGTCTCATATAATACCTATGGCCAAATGGATTTTTTCACATCGCCATTTCCCGTGCACAATGTTTTGGATGTTAGCGCCTGTATAATGCGTTCTATAACACTGGCATATGTGATATTAAATGGGAAAACTCGGCCCCATCAAAACCCAATGAAGTCATAATGCTTTCCATTTATTCAACAATTGAATAATTTGGTATTCAAGGTTACGGTGCCATCAATTCCCATAATTTTGGCAGATAACCCAATCTTCTTGACACCTGTATGACATCTATCTCCTCGTGGCTCAATTTTCATGCAATCTATTGTCCTTTTACCTATCAAACTATCCAGAACGTAGCTATACTTCATCAAATCCCCTGCGTGCATATCCTCTGCCTGCAAAATCGGGCATCTGGACTCATTGTTTGTATGCAGACTTGTAACTGAATATCCAAAAAGGGAGAACGCCATCTGCACAATCTCTGGCACACCTGTCCATTGTCTTCATTTTGCTCGAAACAAATATTTCCCCATCATCGGGATATTTGGATGTTTTTGGAGTTTATAAATGACAACCCTCTCATAATATATCAATGAAATGGATAGCCAACACCAAAGAGATTTGAATAGACGATTAGGCCAATTTCCAAGTGATAAAAACACTTTTGCACATATATTGTTCATAGATTCCAAATAGTTGGCAAAAGGGTCATTAAATTCATAATGAAATACCTCTTTGAGTTGCTGATCCAACTGACTGTAATGTTGCTCTTCTTTTCCTTCACAAAACTCAATGCTGAATGTAGATTGCTTGATCTCTGTTGGAGAAAAATACAAACTCAATTTCTGACCTGAACCTTTCTGCTCGTCATTTTCCTTTTCATATATGCTACAATTTTCCTGATGTTCTAGCTGAAGATTAGACAGTCTTTGCAAATCTGGAAACTCTAAGCTACCCTCATCATCCTCTTCTTCATGTGTGCTGCAATCAAAAAACTAAAAGTTGTCCTTACTATCTATTGCAGGTTTGAAACTGTCTTCAACTGATATGTCAGTCTATTCAACATATTCAGAGTTTTCAAAGGAGGCAATCTGATCTTTATGACAACATCTTTGATCATCTCTTTGCTAAAAAGTAGGACTAGATGAAATTTTAGTAGTCAACAATCCTTCCCAAGACTTAAAGTCTTCTTCCTCATCACCATATTTATCAAATATGGGAACATCAAGAACAATTTCTAATGATAAAGATGAATATTCAAGCATAGAGTCATCAACAATAGGATCTTGAAATAGATTTGAAAAAACATCATCTTTTACCTCATCATATTCATCCTTCTCATCTGACATTGACATGTAAGATACATAAGGATAAATATAATCCTCTTGCTGTCTTCCTTGAAGATTAGATGTTTTCTGAAAATCTTGTTCTTCATAGTCACTAACATTTCTCTTGAACTGAAAATATGAAAGTGGAGGGTTGCCCTTAGAATCTGTTGCAGATCTGAGACTGTCACCCACTAATGTATCAATCTGATAATCACCTTTGGGGTTTTCAAAGGGGACAATCTCATCTTCATGACAAAGTAAGTCAATGGATGCATTTGATACAATGTCAAAAGAATCAATGCTATGGTTATCCATCCGAAGATCACCAATATTTTGGTTACAATGATAGATGTCCCCTATTGCAACACACTCTTCAAAGCTATCATTAACCACATCATGTATACATTTAAGATCATCTCTCTGTGTAGCCAAAGAAACTAGCTCTTCCAATTCATAACAATCAGACTTAAGGATGGTAAGACAGTGTTCAGTTTCTTTATTATGCATTTGTAGTTCATGTTGATGGGAAAACACAACATCTTGAAGATCATTTACAGGCCGTGGCATATTATGAGGGGATCTCTTTCTATATCTACATCTTCAAGCTTACAATGTAATTCATATTCATCACAGCAATTATCAAATGCAAAATCATCTGAAAAATACCTTTTGTAGTGCTCAGTGAATGTGCTGTGAAAATCCTTCAATGATGAAATACTAGAAGGAGGTAAAGAAAAATAACACTTATGTGCATCACCATACAATGAAAACATGAACATATTCATACGAACATCTTCATGCTGTAGATCTAATAGATCCATGCACTCATGAAACTTGAGGAGGTGTTCTACAGGATTGTCTTCTTTGCTCTCTTTGAAGATAGGCAGAAAATCTCCCCATTCCAACATATTAGGTACTGGATGTGGGAAACCAGGAGCTGAAGAGAAGTCAAGAGGTGCAAACCTCCGAGCCAAAAGAACAACAAACTCTTTTGACATTTGAATATCATGGAGTCGCCATTGAATCCATCCTTCATGGAGTCGCCAGATAGATGATTACAACCAAGGTAGTGTCCAGCCTTTGACTATCATCAAAGATCAGATCTATGTCATCTCCTAGGGAAGTTGAGCTTCAATATCCTCTCCCCGGCAATGGTGCCAATTTGTTAGCACTCCAAGAAACTCTTTGGGGTTGTAGGCCAAAGATGCTTGGTAACTCAAAATATGAATAGGTTTATATTTATATTGGGATAAAATGGGATAACTGACCTGCTAGATCATATCAAGACAGTCAAAGAATATATAATCAGATGAGACAATGCTTTCAAGAATCAATGATCAGATGAATAGCATAACAGTGGGTGAAGAATACTATACTTACTAACCAGATCACACATGTGATGGGTCAGATAATATAGTGTAGGTATCACTATTAAATATAGCATATGAGTTGACCAATGAGATGACATTCATTGGCAACTAAGACAAACATGAATCAAAGTGAATATTACTATTAAATCAAGACATGAACTGACTTATGAGATGATAGTCATATTGCAGTTAAGATAACTTGAAATAAAGCATAAAAGAAATAAGAAATGACAATCTGATATTAATAGTGAAAGAAGACTGTGATCTATATTACATATCTATGACAGTATATTACAAAAGAAGCATGGTATTGTATCTAGAATTCAAACCTCAGTCCTACGACTGAACCCCTCCCTCAGTTCCTCTTATGTGCTAAGATTTATAGCTTTACAATACAGTTTTCAGATCCTAAAAGAATGGATCAGATATGCTAAAGATAGAAAGTCAAAACTAATTTACAAAAAATAAGGAATGATCCTCAAAATGAGGTCAATTCCACATTTCATGGTCTTCAGATGATTTAGAATCCCTATGCAATTCAGAAAAGCCTTACAATGCTATTGGATGACTCTTAAGAAAAATGAAATTTGAATTTGCTAATTTTGGAAAAAACCCTGATTTGTTGCCTCCAAAATAGGTGTCAAAACCAACTTGAATACCTTTTCTAACCCTTTTACATCAAAAGTGGAATATAGATCTAAGTCTATAATTCAACATCTATCCATCAAAAGAGTTTTCAAGAGATTCAGATTAGTAAAACTTCGATCTGGGCAAAATTTCACCAAATCTGGCCATCTCAGGTTTCACGAGCTAATTCACCTTACGATCTGCTAGTTAGTTGGTGAAAGCTCTACTTTTCATCATCTAACTGGTTATAATTTCACCTTATGTGTTGGTGAAAGTTTTGTTTTGGCCAAAGGAAAAATTTTCGTGTTTAAAATCAAAAATTATTTGCATCCACTGATAAAGAGCATCTGATACCCTGTGTCTTCAAATATATCCTATCATACCCTTGAGCAAAAGTCAAAAACAGAGTATAGCCAGATATAAATGACTGAGCTCCTATAGATTGTATTGATTTCTTGCTGACTGTGTAATCTAGCCCTTGCTAATGTTTTGATCCTCCAATCTTCACAGGTTTGCCTTATATCTTTTCAGAACCAAAACTTCTCCTGCATTTTCTTCTAAAAATTATTCAACACTTTCACGTGCTAACTTCTCTTGAATTAACTGATGTTGGATGTGACATAGTGGACTCAAAACTATCTCCCAATCTAGATGTTTGACCAGGTATAGATGCATGATTATTTTCGAAGGAAAAAAAAGTAGGTCTTGAGATTCTATATGCACCATGCTCCTGGATAGAGAGCCAAACATCTTCCATAACCGTTATGTCTTCTAGGTTCAAGTAAAAATTATCATCTCTGTTGTATCAACCAGGTAAATGTTTGGACCTTGTCTCAGCAATCCCCAGATAAAACATGAGTTGCGAGAATCGCATTTGTATCTAAAATTGGATTGGGAACAATAAGATCCTGTCTGTTAGCTTCTTCAGAGGATAATGTCTGTGTAGCATGCGTAGCCTTTTGTCTTTTATGCATTCTTTTCTCCTCACTGTGTTCAATGCCATTCTCATTTTTTTTTTATCTACCATGCCATCATCCTCCATTTGTTGTGACTGTGTTGATGGCAGATTGTACCATTATAAGTTGATGGACTACATTGTTGAACACAGATGGTGCCATTCTGGTATATAAACTTTGCCATTCCTCAAATTGTATGAGTGGAGGATTTGTAATGCAGACCCTCTGGAAGGACATCGTAACATTGAGTCAAGCAATTATTCTCACAATGAGTGACATGTACTATAGAGGCCACGAGCATGCTAATAGCCAATCCTGAATGTTACGCATATATGGAGATCTAAATATTTCTACCAGCACAAGTGTGGAGACGACTTCAAAACCAAGTCTCATATAATAGCTATGGCTAAAAGGAAGTTTTCACATCGCCATTTCCCGTGCACAATGTTTTGGATGTTAGCGCCTGTATAATGCGTTCTGTAACACTAGCATCTATGATCTTAAATGGGCAAACTCGGCCCTGTCAAAACCCAATAAAGTCATAATGTTGTCCATTTATTCAACAATTGAATAATTTGGCATTCAAGGTTACGGTGCCATCAATTCCCATAATTTTGGCAGATAACCCAATCTTCTTGACACCTATATGACATATAGCTCCTCGTGGCTCGATTTTCATGCAATATATTGTCTTTTTACCTGTCAAACTATCCAGAACGCAGCTATAATTCATCAAATCCGCTGCGTGCACATCCTTTACCTACAAAATTGGGCATCTGGACTCGGTGTTTGTATGCAGACTTGTAACCGAATATCCAAAAATGGAGAACGCCATCTGCACAATCTCTAGCACGCCTATCTGTTGTCTTCATTTTGATCGCAGCAAATATTTCCCCGTCATCGGGATATTTGGATGTTTTTGGAGTTTTTAAACACCAACCCTCTCATAATATATCAATGAGTTGTAATGTATATGGTATACTTGGCACTTAGCACTGAGCTTTAACATGTAAACTCGACTTGATTGTCAATTTGTGTGACTTGGAGTTTGATGAGTGATGTGGCTAGATTCGAAGTTTGACTTGGTGCATTATGGACTTGACACATGGGTTGGTTTATGTGTTGGTTTGTGGCTTGACTTATGGGCCTTTAATATTTCGTTTAAAGCTGAAAATCATAAACAACCATAAACCCTAAAGACCTTAGGCATAGAAACAAATTATTTTTGACCAAAGTAATCAAGCAGGAGTTTGATGAACACTATGGAGGTTAAGATTCTGTCAAAGAGAGTGAAGAAAACGATAAAATGATATGAGGAGGAAAGTGAAGAATGATGAAAATACTCATCAAAATACCAGTGCATGTTTTATCGCTAACAGGATCATTAACTTGATTTGTCCCATCATCTTCTTCCATGAGATCCTCATTTGCTTGGTCATGGTGATCATGTTCCTCAGCTTGTACAACATCATTTCTACTAATACTTGGTGAAATATTCTGCGGAAAGTTAGAGGGTAACTCTAACTTTATAATTACAAACAATCATGCAAAATTAGTGTATACTATAACAAACATTCAAACAATATATATATAATTTTATATAAAATTGAAAAAATAAAAAAAGATAATGAATATATAGCTAATTACCATGGGATGATATTCATTTGATCTGCCATCAATGTGCCCATATTTCCTACAATGTTTTGTAGAAGTTGCTTTTAAAATTATCACGGGACGTACGAGGCAACATTTTTTACAAGGGCAATAACATCTACCATCACCCTTTTCACCTGCTTTACTTTTTTCCCCACCTCTAACAACATTCTGTGATATTGCAAGATACCAGATATATAAAATATGCAGAACATAAACGAAATGCTAGAAATAACAGAATAACAGTATAATATCCAGCATAATCTTCACAATACACAAAAATGATATACGAAATAGCAACAGAAATAACACTTGAACAGAAATAGCACTTGATTCAGATAGCAATGTTCACAGGCCTCTTCGAGGGGGCAACCTCCAATCGAGCAGTGCTCTGTTACAATAATATCCAAGCTAGGGTTCTCATACCCTCGACTCCTATTTATACTAAAAAGAA
>JASDQU010291219.1:0-14303 GCA_032191745.1 Picea mariana | reverse complement strand
CATAGGAGATTATCCAGTTGGACAATAATGACAGGTGCTCGTGGTGCTACCAGTTGAATGGTCTGTTGTGCTCAAGACCATACCTCCCTAGCTAGGAGGGAGTGTTAATATTATGGTAGCTTCAGGAGGTATGAACCTCTATTATGACCTATGACGAGACTAGAATCCTCCGGAAGGAAGCAAAGAATTGAAGGAAACCCTAGACAAGTTGTCGGCTGAACAAATATATTTATATTGAATTTATTGATGCCCAGAAAGAGAAGTTGGCCCAGTTAGACTGGTCAGGTCGGCCCCAGTTAGACTGGCCAGTCCACTATAAATACAGGGCGCCAGTTTCATTATTACTCACTCTCAGAATTGCAGAGCCAGTTGTGTGCACTGCAGTTGGCAGTTTTGTGCGCAGGTCTCTGGGGAAAGTGGTGCGCTAGTTCTGGGTGGGATCATCTGTTCAGTTTTGCTTCTATTCTTTTGATTGGTGCATTTAGCCTCTCTTGGCTATAGATTGCAGCCAAAATTCTCTTCTCGGTCAAGGTGAAGGTGCTCGGAGGGAGGCTTCGGCCTGTGGTTGGGAGACGAGGGTATCATCGTGGTAAAACGAGCACACAATCCTTTATATTCTAACAATAATATCATCATCTACAACACAGGTAGAAAGCATGTCTTCTTCTTCCAAGGATGGATATATAAAGGAAGGTTGGTGATCAACCAAATAAACAAAACACAATATGATCCTCTTTATATGTGAAGGGAAAAACAAAAATGAGTTGATAAAGAATAACAAAAGTTCATGAAGAAAGCTCATAAGCCGATACCTAGTCATTCTCTTCATATTTCTGTCAATAGGATCTTCCCCAGTGGAGTCTCTGATTGTGGAGTCGCCAGGTAGATGATTACAGTCAATTTCTGTATCCCACTCTTGTCTACCATCAAGAGTTGGATCTATGTCATTCTTCTCAGGGAGCTCTTCAATTTACTCAAATCTGTCCCTGGCAACGATGCTATTTGTGTTAGCACTAGGACTCACCCTCAGACTGTAATGAGAATAAGCCCAGTGCCCATCAGTTTATACAGTAAATGTAAATGAGTTTTAGGTGGTCAAATGGAGAAGACTCAATAATAATAGTGTTCTAACTCAGAAATCTGGACTAACATGCATAAGCAATTGAGGTATGGAATCAACTTCAGTCAGTAAGTTGGAGTAAGGGTGAATAGAGGGAATAATTTGGTGAGGAGAGTGTAGAGGTTTGTTGTGGACATTAGGTATTCCAGCAACCTAAGGAGGAAAAACTTAAATACAATATCTTCTTGAATTCAAATCTCAAAGAAACTAAAAGAAATTATAACAACACTATAACATAACATTCATCATAATACAGTCATAACAATCCATGTGAATAATTCATTCATGAATTCTCTCAATATCAAATGCAAATAAGATGGAGTAAGAAAGTTGACCTAGATTAACCAATATGTCTCAAAAACAAATACATAACTAGAGAACCAGTGTTCTTCATAAAAATATTGCAATAGCAGGAAGCCTATCTCAACCATTCGGCCTTAACAAAATATCAAAACTGCCTATATATACTAAAAATGTTGCAACCACCAGGAATGTGATCGGACCCCTGCATTCAAAGTTTTCAGTCGGTGCCTACTCTGTCAGCCTGTGCAAGCCTTCTCATCTCAGACGTGAGCTTGCCTCAGTTGTGTGTTTTGCAGGGAAATTCGTCCAAAAGGAAACCTGCTAATCCACACTCCCAGTTGTCTTCAGCCTGCTTTCCATTTATGTGCTAAAACAAGGTCTCAACTACTGCTCTCATTCTCAGTAACTTCCTTCATCGGGATCAGGATGGGGCCTGACACCCATGAATGTTCTTAGATGGTGTCAACGACTTCTGCAAGTCAATTTTGACGCCTCGAGGCCCTGCAAGTCTTCTTTTGTGACCAATATGGGCGTTTTCGGAAACTCGAGCTTCAGGCACCAACTCCTCCTTCATCACTCCTTCATGCTTGTGACCTCAGGCCGTGACCTGACGCTTAGCCCATATGACGCTTCAGGATTTCGTGATTTGGGAGATTTCACATTACTTGACTACAGATTTCCTGATGCCCGAATGACGAAATCACTCCTCTCATATTGACGATCGGATCTGCTATGCATCCGACAACCGCGATTGCTTCCTTGAAAACCCGAGTCACCAATCATGCATTGGGTGCTTACCTTTCTTCTTGGGCCCACCTCCTATGTGACCTCACTATGACCTGGGGCTTATCTTCAAGGCACTTTGGGACTTCGAGCTCTTCGGGACTTGGCAATGTTTCTCATTTTAAAACTCCCGAAGTAAAACTCTTGGAGTGATAGATCTGATGACGTGTGGCTCTTGATAATTGAACGGTCCAGATCTATTTCGGTCTTCGTCCATTAATTTCAAGCCTGGAATGAGTCGCTCTAAGTGTTGTGCTTTGCGCTCATGGCTACGGCCTGCGGCCCTTGACAACTTTATGTGATAACAGGTTCTCGGTTATTTATGTCTTGTTGTAAAGGATCGATCTCTTATGGGTTTCTTAAATGGAATCGTCATTGATATTAAATTCCTTTTACATTCTTAAATGTTTACTAAAATAAAGGAGAGCATAGTTGACCTATATTTGTATAAATGTTTGTTACAGAACATGAAGCACTTGATAAGTAATGCTATACCTTAATGAAAACGATTGGCAATTTACTAATGAGGATTATAATAAACTATTATCTTAAACAAGGGTTCACTTATGCTCTCATAACCTTTATTGTTCTAATGCATTTCCTTACTCAACCTTGTGCTTGATTGTTGAGTTATTGTTTAAGCTTAAAGTTATTTTATTTTATTGGACCACGATAAACTGATGGTTGAATGATTGATGATTCTAGTTGACATTTGGCTTATGATTGGATTAGTGGGAATTAGACACCTCCTTGTTCCTCAGAACAGTCTCCATCCTGAGACCTTAAGTGGTCAAAATCAATCGAATGAATCATGGGCTTGAGCATTGCTTATGTGTCATGGAGGTCCTAACCATGCAGGATAGGTTGGGTGGGTAGTTCTTTTAATATTCAGTGACATGGTTGACCAATTATTAGTATTTTCTTCAGTTGATCATGATGTGATGATTTGTGTCATTGTTTATTATGATGATTTTTTGATTAGGTGCAACTATTAATTATGTTAATGCATTGATTATGTGTTGTTATTAGTTATGATAATGTGTCGCTCACGATGCTATTAATTATGTTGTGTCGATTTTAATATCCTAATGTGGAAAACAAAATATTTACCTATTGTACATCACTATTCATTGTTGTAATGGAGGGGCCTTTACATATAAATACTTATTTAAGAATCACACACCCTCCAATAATAGTTAAGAATGAAATCATATACACATGATGGGCTTGAAATAATTTAAAGATGAAATGTTGATTTAGTCAAAATATTATGTTGTAATGATATTTTTATGAAATCAATTTCTAAATATGTACAATGTAATTATCAGAATCATTTTATTAACTATAAAGATTTCAGCAACGTGATACTTCAAATCTTAGAATTTGAAAACAATAATTGGGTATATAAACTTATTTTGCATTGAATCTATAATATATGTGTGTATATAGTTTGAGTGGGCCTAATGGTTAAGAATATGTGTTTCTTTTTAAGAGTTCTTCTTCTAAAAAGGACCTACTTACAGTGATCATGACCCTATTTGCAACAAAAAAATAGTGGTATTACAAAAGGAAAATTGAAATGACTAAGGCTAATCATCAAAGTACGGGTCAAGTTTGATGAAGATGGGTGGAGTGACCTTCCAAGGTTTGGCCCTTGGAGCTACATCGACTTGTGTAGTATCCACCTTGCCTCACTCATATTTCTTCTTCATGAAAAGCCACTTTTCCCTCTCTACTTCCCCTCTTTTCATGACCAGCTTCTTAATTTCAATGATAATATGTTCATACCAATGGCCCAAATGATCCATCATCTCCTCCAATTGGTTCAATGTGCTGAGGGCCACCCTTCGTTGAGCTACTCTCTCTTTCACTATCATGGCTATGAAGATTTTTCATGTGCCAATGCATTTCAACCATCCTCAAGAATTTGGTATCTCTTATGTGTGAGAATCCTATATCAGGAATCCATTGTATGATTTCCTCCTCTACCTAAGAGTTGGAGGTTATGCCACGTTTCTCATGAACCCTACTCTCAATTCTGTCCACCTCCATCTCACTTCCTTTTAGAAACCCTTGTGATAAGCCTATGCTACTTCCTTTGTTTTTTTCTTTTCTCTACAAATCTGTGTGGTCTACTCCTGTCGCATTTGCTTTCCCCTTCTCATACCTATGTTTCCCCTATGTCTTCATGTTGACCAGAATCCACCTCCACCAAACAACTCTCAAGGCACCAAGCGAAGGCACTAGGATTCCAACCTCATCTATCGGTGGTTATTAGCAAGTTGCATTCCAATTCCTAGACAACAACACCACAACACATCCAAACAACAATGAGATTTGCAACCAATAACTTGTTGCTATAAAACTTGATAGGAAACCCAACAGAGAAGTTGACCTTGCCTGTAGGTTTAGACAAGACCACATTGCCTTCCTAAAGTGTCATTGCAATCATACACGAATTAACTACCACCCAACTCCCTTCATATGCTTCCATAAAGGTGATGTATTAGAATCATTGGCATGTGAGAGAACCAAGTCCATCATCATGGATGGAGGATGAGCTTAGGTGAATGTTGACATCTTCTTTCTTTTCCCTCATCTCATCGAACCTGCCATGTGTCATATCCTTTTAAGTTTTCTCTAGACACATTACATAGTCATGATTATGACCATGTGGCACCCCAATTGATGATATTTAAAAATCACCATTATTAAATATTAAAATAAATTATATTTTAATTTGGATTCTATATATCACAATATTGGTGGTACTAATTTGTTCTTCAAAGCCTTTTATGATGTAAATTATGTATTTTTTTTGTCAAATCTAAATAGATTTATTATATACTTTTAAGTTAGAGTTTATTCCTCTTAAAGGTTATATAAAATTGTATTTTTAGATTATAAAGAAGTTTATAGAATTTTTTATTCAAAATAAGAAAAAATGTGGCTAAAATAAGAATAAACTCTCACAAGCTACATAGTGAAATTGGGTGTTGGACAATTCCCAAAACATCGTGGGATGAAAGAATATGTCATCTTTGTGACACTAACAGGGTTACAATGAAAAAAAATTCCTCTTATATTACCCTACCTATACCCAAATTAGATTCCAATTTAAAAATATTTGTCACAATACAGACCTTCCTAACCTCCTAAGTCATCAGAACTATGGTGATCTTGGAATGCTTATCTCAATGCTTTTGAGCATAAAAATACAATTTTAAATAAATCGAAGTAATCTCTTACCTTCTTAAGGTATGATAAACCAATTGGTCTCAATAAACATTAATCATCATCATCATCTATATACTATATAATTTTTACAAAATATAATTTTATTTTATTAAATAAAATTACAATATTTAAAAAAAAAAAATAAATAAATTACCAAATATTCAATTTAACTTTCCTTATAACTACAAGAAACCATGTGAGGGTTATCAAATATCCATTATAGCTTTTCGTATAACTACAAAAGACCAGTAGAGTTCGTTCAAAATTATAAATAATATCGTACATAAGCTTATGCTCGTAATAATAATAGAAAGTAAATATCAATATAATTACTCAAATAGAATGTAAATTAAATACAATCGAGGAGTCGCAACAAAGCCACTCTGCCACTTACAATATCTCATTGTGTGTTTAAGTCATTTGCAAATAATTGTTTTCAACAACCATTTGAAATTGAACTTCAAAGCTACCCTGACCAAGACACTTCCCAATTGAAGTTCACAAGTGACACAAACCCTTGGGGTGCAGAAGCGACAGCCCTACTACAAATGAAGTAATTAAGTTGTATTTAGCTATATTATAAATATTAGTACATTATATAACAATCTATATGATTAATATAATATAATCAACTATCAACTAATATTATTAGCTAATTTTGTAGGGATGGTGAGTGGTGGAGGGTATTTTTTACCTCAAAGGAAATCAAGAATAAGTCTTCGTGGGATTAGGAGAGACTATTGACAATCAAGTCAAAGCATTAGGTTTTTTTAACAAGGAATGATGATTATAAAGCAAATGAGAACAAAAAAAAATTGGGTGATAGAGGATTGTTTGATTATTATTAGTCATATTGTCAATCATTTATTGCCTCAATAAATCCAATTACATATAATAATCCTAAGAGCATAGAGTATTGTTTGATTATTATTAGTCATATTGTCAATCATTTATTGCCTCAATAAATCCAACTACATATAATAATCCTAAGAGCATAGAGGATGGAAAAAAATATTTAATTCGTATCATCCTTCCATGTCATTCTTTCGCACACTATCGTGTAGAATGAAAAATAGGTCAATTTTATTATAACTAGGCTCTTTGAAATCACAAAGGAGGGTTTATACCACGTTTAGACTCATTGTTATTTTCCATGAATCACAATATAATCAATAAGCATTGCATGAAACAAACATAATCAAAGAAAAAGTAGCATTCCATGGTATCAACGGTAAATGACACATTAATGTTAATGGCTACATATATCCATGCTCCTTCACATCTATTATTGTAAGTCACCATTCATTTCTTCCCTACCCTGACGAAAGGACTCGTAGCATGTGGAATAATTCCTCTTGTAAATCGTGTTTCATTTCCCCCAGTTGTTCTTGTTGCCTTCTTTTGTTGAACTCAAGGGTTAGTGAGGGAAACAAAAACATTGTCTGCATCTTCAATTTTGGGAGAGACTTCAAGAGTATGGAAATAGGATTTTGCAAAGGGATTCGAGAGGCACCCATATTAGTTTTTTTGCAAATCTAGAAGTGATTAAGAGTGCATCAACTCAAAAAAGAGAAGATGGAAAAGAAGATAGAAAACACTTGTGAACATCCCAATAGATGTGTATGCTGTGAAATTGTTGATACATGCATAGGTCTTCAAAGATGTGAAAAAATTTATGAGAAATCCCAAGAATGTGTTTCTTTATATGTTATAAAATGGGAAGGATGGAGAAAGGATTGTGAATAAGAAAATTTGAGAGACAAACAAGTTATTCAAAGACAATTCATTAAATTAAAAGTTTAGGTAAAGAAGTTTAAGGGTAAGCAAATATAGATGGAACTTAATGTGGAAAGAAATAATGAGAGGATAGAAGAAATGGAAGTGAAATTTGAAATGCTACAAGAGAGAATATCAAAATTGGAATTAGAACAATGACTTAGATATGAGGAAATGAGGAAAATTGTCCCCTTGTTTTATATATTGGTTCATATGATATGGAACAAATGGAAGTCATGGAAGAAAATATTGATCAATAAGGAATTGATCAAGCAAGGAGACAAAATCAATCAATATCTCATCAAAAGTTGGAAGTAAGAAGAATGCCCACAACAGGGATGGAAACATAAATCTATGAAATTTATAATGTTTTGCAAGACAATTTTTTTAATAAGACAATATGTAAGGTTTTAGAAAATCCAAATAATTAACTTTACAGCTAAAACCTCAATGATAGGATAGAGAGGAAGCGAATGTTTTTTGAAATTTTGAAAAATTTAAAGTTTATAAATTTTGTATAAATCAAATGGACAAAACAATCCCAATCTATGTTTAATATAAATGTATATTTCTATTAAAATATGTATCAACTAAATTTACTTTAATAACAATATATCACAGTTAATATGAATAAAATTTTATGAACAAAAATTAATAATATTATTTCATATTATTGATATAAAATGAGTAAATTAATAATAATGCCATATTAAATGGTAATGCCCAATTATAAATACTAACTTTATACTTGAATATTATGAATGGAATGCCAACTAGATATGAAGTTGAAGCATTAAAATTTTGTATTTAGTGATATTATGATTTTATGAATATTGAGAATACTTTATTTATAAAGTTAAAATTATTGAATATTGGTTTAGATCTATTGTAATTTTAGATTTATCAATTTTTAATATTTTTTTGAAAAATTTTGTGCGAAATTCTTAGTCCTTTCTTGTTTTTAGAGTATGATATTTAATATAAATTAGTGAATATTGAATATCTAATTTAGTAGGGATATTTAATAAGATATGTAAAAGATACAATGAATATTATTATGAAAATCAATCACAAAGCCCTTTTATAAAATTCAAAATACTTAATTACTCAGCTAACCTACCTAATTATCAATTCTTAGTACTTCTATAATAATATTTATATGTTTTTCTTATACATAAATTATTTATTTTAGTATGTGATCGTTGAAATTATTTATGTTCCATTTCAATTGGAGATTTCATTTCCCATTATTTTAATTATGTAAAACAAATATAAAAATAACATGTTATATATGAAATTCAAAATCAAAATAACATGTTATATATGAAATTCAAAATCAAATAATTATTTAAGCTGGACACAATATATTTATTTATTTAAAGTAGACATAATACTAATAAAGAAGAATAACGATTTTTTTTTTCCTGAAATGAAATTCACGTATGTTGGTCATTCTTGATTAAATTAATTCTGATGTGAAGATAATATAAGGTATATAACATGTCAGATTATGATGTGAAGATAATATAAGGTATATAACATGTGAATTGGGTGTAGATCGAATGTTTATGAGGAAAAGTTGTTACCTTTTTCACTTTGATTCTAATTTAATTTTGTAAAATGTTTATTTTTAATGAATCAATGTATAAAGTATATATGATATTATGATATTATTGATTAAAGATGTTTTAAAAAAATTTGTTAGGTGGGAAAAAAATATAACAATATACAACATATATTATGAATAAAATGCTAATTATATATGAAGATGAAATAAGTAAATTTTATATTAAAATTATATTATCATTAGTTAAATATATATAACCTAGATTTATATTAATTCAAAAATTATTAATCTTCAAAAATTTTGTAATAATATTATTTGTATTTTGAATTCTTATAATTATTTGAGTATTAATATTCAAATTATTACTATCAAAGGAACCTATTGATGAAGTGTGACATAGCTAGGGTCCACACCCTAATGGCTAGCTCTTCTATCCTCTCACAAATCATTATGATTTCATCATTAAGTCCACTTGCTCTTGGTTTTTTTTATGTTGCCTAGCTCTAGCCTTTCTCCCATGTTGTTGTCTTCTAATTAGGATATACAAGTCGATACTACCATGCTAAAGACTACTTCAATCACCCCTACAAATAATGTGATTCATTTAGGGTCTAGCTCTTCCTAGCCCGCATCCACACCCATATTGGAAGAAAAGAAGTCCTTTAAGGAAACTCCCACTAATGTCACTCAATAGTTAGCCTCTCCAAACCTTTCTCCCTTCCATATTAGATAAGTAAGAGAGGATTTGATCTCCTCTATACCAATGGTATTCCATGTCATAGCTCAAACAAATTATTTTAGAAGCAATGAGTTAATCTACATATTTAATGGTCTTTGGTCAAAATGCATAGATACTCATGCACAAATTTCCACCTCAGCCTAGAAACCCAAAATCAAGATGAAGCCTTTATCTACCCATGCACAAGATGATTCTTCATTATATAATTTGAAATCACTAAATATAGTGACCTCATCCTCAACTCAAGTCCTTGGTTTTAGGCAACATTGGGCTATGAATGAAGCCCTAGAGCTCAACTTTGAAACCCTTCTTTAGATTCACTCTCCTCTGCTCCATTTTGGGCAATGCCAACCTTCCACTACAATTTTGGGGTTTTGATTCCTTAAAGACCATTGGAAACACAATGGTAAAGTTCCACTTTCAAGCATTGAAACATAAAGGAGACATATCATTACACATGCTCTAATCTACATGGATATGGATATCAGTAAAAGGTTCCTAACCAAAAACAAGCTAGTTGCAAAGGAATACATCTAGACATAGCCTTCATACTACAAAAAGGTTACCTTCTAATGTAAGGCTTGTTTTGAAATCAGCCACATAGTAGCCCACTACCCAAATCTAGTAAAAACTTTGTCAAACCCTCAAAAAATTGCATAGGTAGTCCAATTGATGGGTGGGAGCAAAGGAAGAGCATTATCTAATAAATAAGGAACTCACTTCAACCACCTCTTGATCCTAACCAACCTCAAAGTCCCTCTTTAAGTTTCATGAGGAGAAGGAATAACTCAAATATCCCTTGTAATTCTAGAAGGACCATCAAACAAAGCACCAAATTTGTTGAATCCACCCCAAGCACCTCAAGAAGCAACGTTGTTGCAAGCCCATTCTCAATGTCCAAAGGAAGTTATAGATCTAAAAAAACAACCTGAAGAAAAAAAGTTTATCCCTTTACCCACACAAGAGCAAAAGCCGCTACCCTCTCCTTGCACTCCTACCTTGGTGATCTCACCTCCCTATCCCTATTAGGAAAAGGGAAGATAAGGTTGGGTTGATGTAGCAAAGGAAGAGGATGAGGCCACAAAATGTCTAAACACCAAGCAAGTTCTCCAAGAGGAGGAATGTGAAAGCATAATAGGACTAGAAGACAAGGATTTGCAAGAACCAACAACACTAATACAAGAACAGCATGAAAACTAGATAGAAGTCTCCAAGAAAAAAAAAAACAAGCTACCTCAATAGGCATTGACTTACATGACACGACATTACATGTATTTCCCTTCTATTGTGTTTTGTCGTTACTTTATCAGAATGTATTCATGTCATTCATGGAAAGAAAAAAACGCAGGTGGGAAAATAAATAAAAATTACCTAGAAATCTCATACACTATAAGAGTCGGGAGACCTTCCCCCACAGAAGACACCATTATGATATTGTGTACTTCTTTTACCATGTAAAGTTGTAGATTTTGACTCAATACAATATAATCATTTTGATTTTTGAAAAACAAGCTTATGATAACATTTTATAGGTTTTTCTTAATTTTCTTTATAGAAATTATTTATTTTAAGAAGGCGACTAAACATTGTACACTTTCGAACTTTGTTGGTTTTTCATAATCAGAATCCGATGAAGCAATCTTTGCTAAAATTACAATTTTGGATTGATAAAATTGTTTTTTTTAATGCATAAAAGGGTTCATAACTCACGCATACTCCTATTTTAACCATATTATGCAATGCTAATATTTAATATTTACAATTATATTAATCCAAAATGATTCTTGCAAGATTTCATACCATAATACTAATTTCCCTTCCCATTATTTTGAACGGTTGAGAAAAAAAAAATTCATAACATGTTTATTACAAATTTATTTTAATATCATACACATTGAAATTATTCTTATTCCATTTCAATTCCCAATAATCTTATAATAATATTTATTATTATACATAATAATTATGCCAAAGGCATTCTTTTAAGGGGAGCTTCCCTTGAGCACTTTGTTGTCTGTCGATAACCTATCAATGAAAAACATCGTATGCAGTGCAATTCAACCACTTGTTCTCCTCGAAATTTGTCTCTCTCTGTCGATTTCTGCACCCGATAATCCAAGAGGAAGCATGGTTCGGCTCAACCCATCAGATATTCCCCCTCAAGATTTTCACCCCATTGTCGCTCCTCGAAATTTGTACCCCCCACCTCCTTGTCTGTGATTTTTATGACTTCACCGCCTCCACCTCTGTCGATTTTTATAACTTCATCAGCTCTTGACTACACAAGATTGCACAAGGATGTAACTAGCAAGGATGTTCGCAACATCAACAAATGGACGATCGAGCGGTTGCTCTTGTCTACATAAGATTTTTATAACTTCATCTACTCATGTATGCACAAGGATGTTCACAAGAGAAGGATGACTACTCTTGTATGCACAAGGAGAGATGGATTGTTGCTCAAATAACTTGGAAATAATGGAGAAAGCACCAGTTGTAAGCGCCAGTTATAAGCACCAGTTATAAGCTTCAGTTGTGAGAGTCAGTTGTAGGCGTGTTAAGAGTCAGTTCTTAGTTAAGAGTCTAGTTGTCTTTGGTTTGCATGTAACCGACTCGGGAGAGTCTTTTCCTATATAAAGATGTAATCCATCTTCATTAAATAATACAAAAGTGAGCGTAGCCTCACCATGTTGTTTGCCTCGTGTATTTTATCTTGGTATCAAAGTGGGTTGGAGGTCCAGCTCTTTGAGGCGAGATCCAAGAACTCTCGAATTTGTTTTTTGAGAGCGCCCCCTTATACAATGGTAGAGAGCGTCGACGCTCTCATACTCCTCAAATTCAATTTTTCGATCCTCGGTGCTCCCGTTGAATGCTTATGAGAGCATTGTTGTGTCGGCGCCACCCTTCTACACGGACAGAGTGCTACAACGCTCCCCTTTCCATTGACACCAAGAGCCAGCGCTGAACCTGCAGAAGTAGAGAAGCGTCGACGTCATTTATTTGGTAAAGCGTGAGTTCTAGTAAAGAATGCATGAGTAAAGCTTCGTGGAGTTTTGAAGAACGAGTTTATATAGTTTGCATGCAATTTGCATGAGCATTGGAGCACGAGCATGGTTATAGCTTGAGTTTTTGGGTGGAGTTTGAATGCATGCGTGGAGAGCACGATTTGCATGAGGTTATTTGCATGCATTTGAATAAGCGTGAGGTATCAAGTTCTTATTAAAAGAGGGAGTTATAAATTTGGTGGTTGCTATAAATTATTTATATTAAAGTGGAAAGTAAAGTGTGAAGTGTTATATGAGAAATCGTGAGTGTGAGGTTTTATATGAGAGATATTATATGGGAGTTTGTATATAAGAATTTGTTTTATATATGAGCCTTTATATGAGCCTTATTTTTTATATGTAAAGCTTTGAAGCATGAGAAAGGGGTTATTCTTATGCATATGAGGATGCATGTTTAAGATTTTATTATATTTATTTTAAAACAATTGAGAGCCAAGGTAGAGACGGATCGGTGGATTTGAAAGGCAGAGCGACGGACTGCTCAGCACTAAACAAAAAGTTGCATATCATTGGTGATTCACTTGCAGAGACTAACTTGCAGAGATGGCAAATCCTCTAGCGGAGACATACCTCAATGAAGCCAACAAGCTAGATGGCTCGAATTTCATTAACTATAAATTCAAGATGCAGATNACCTGATGCGGCTGCAGGTGCGACAGCAGCACAGATCCAAGACTGGGAGAAGCGCGAAAACAAGGCAAAGGTATTGTTGCACATGTCAGTTAAAGATAGCATAATTCCACATATTAGAGATGCTACAACTTCTACTGCTACATGGATAGCTCTTAAATCATTGTATGAAACTAGCAACACAAATCGCATTTTGTTCCTGAAAACTAAATTGCTAGGCATTAAGATGGATGGAAATGAATCTGTTAGTTCATTTTTGGGTCGCATTAAAGAGGTGAAAGACAAGCTAGTAAATATAGGGGAAACTGTTTCCAACACTGATATAGTGACTATTACCTTAAATGGTATGTTAGAATATTATCATATGTTCATAACAGGTCTTGCAGCAAGGGAGAAACCTCCTACGTTTAAAGAACTGACAGGTATTTTGCTGCAAGACGAAGAGAGGCGCGGGAATCTGAAGCCTCAGAGTAAATATTTGGCACTATGGTCAAATAATAGATCTACGAGAGGGAGATCAGGAGTAAGAGGTAGAGGAGGCAGTTCATGGCAGAGAGGCGGTTCATGGCAGAGAAGCAGTTCATCGCAGAGAAGACAATCTCCAAATCAAGGTATGCAATCTAATAGGAATTAGTCAAAGAGTTGTTTTTATTGTGGTCGACCTAGACATATGGTTAAAGACTGTCATAAGAAGAAAATTGATGAGGCTAGGAATAAACCTAGAACACATTCAGGTCATTATGCAAAAAAATCTTCAAATCAAGATCACAGATTATTTATTGCTAGTGATGATATTAATGAACCCCCGAATTTTGACTCACAGGATCTTAGGCTGTTTTGTCTAACGTTGCTTTATCTGCTGAAACGGATGATTCTGATGCCTAGTTTGTGGATTCTGGAGCATCAGTACATATGACTTGTAATAAAAATTGGTATGCTAATTTTAAAGAAACACAGAATGGTGCCAGCATATATCTTGGAGATGACCGCGCTCATCAAATCAAGGGATATGGAGACATTCCTGTGACATTTCCAAATGGTATTGTTCGTCACATTCGCAATGTGGTGTATGTGCCAGGAATA